>CAUYLZ010061046.1:0-26944 GCA_963573645.1 Pithecia hirsuta
GTTTCCCCCGGGCGGGGTCGAATGCCGCGTGTGTTCTTCCCGCCCGTGCCCCGCAGCCGGGGCTCACGAGCAATACTCCCCCAAAAAAAAAAAAAAAACAAAAAACGCTTGACTGTGGGCCAGGTCCGGTGGCTCATGCCTGTAGTAATCCCAGTACTTTGGGAGGCCGAGGAGGGTAAATCACCTCGGGTCAGGAGTTTGAGACCAGCCTGGCCAATGTGGCGAAACCCTGTCTCTACTAAAAATATAAAAATTAGCCAGGCGTGGTAGCATGCACCTGTAGTCCCAGCTACTCAGGAGGCTGAGGCAGGAGAATCGCTTGAACTTGGGAGGCAGAGGTTGCGGTGAGCCAAGATTGTGCCACTGCACTCCAGTCTGGGCGACAGAGTGAGACTCTTGTCTCAAAAAAAAAAAAAAAAAAAAAAACTTGACTGTAATCATCATTTCACAGTATGTAAAAAAATCAAGTTGTCACATTATATACCTTAAATATGTAATTTTATTTGTCATTTATATCTCAGTAAAGCTGAGGGGGAAAAAGAAAAAAGATATGCATCATGCTTCTGGTCTTAAACCTAGCCAAGCTTGAATTACCAACTAGAACTCCTGTCTGAAATGAGCTAACAGCATTGCTCTCTTGTGTTCTAGGGAATTCTTCCAAATATTTGCTCTACTGATTCTCAATTTTGTAAATGAGTTATTTGATACATTTATATTTTCTTATACTTCATAACAGTTTTATTCATATATTCATATTATCATTATATATTCAAAAATTGACTCAGTGATCCGAATATGAAAGAGATGCATAGTTTATCAACTGCAGAAATATATGCTAATGCCATAGCAAACATATCCGTGAATGTGCTGTATACTGAAATGCAAGGTGAGGTTTACCCCCTCTTCAAATTATGCCTCATCAAAGCAAGAACTGCCTTATATTCAATTCTATAGAGTTTTTTTTTAAAATATAACAGGGTGCTCTCAGTTACCTTATTTTGAACCACCAAGCAGTAGACTCAAATAGTTTAGTTTAGCATCAATCAATACTAGTATTAGATGCTTATATAGGGCACTGGTGGCATCTGTTTTTAAAAAGGCAGTACAGGTCTGTAATCACGGCACTTCGGGAGGCCGAGGCTGGAGAATTGCATTGAGCTCAGGAGTTGAGACATGGCAAAACCCCATCTCTACAAAAAATACAAAAATTAACCAGGCGTTGGTGGCTTACGCCTGTAGTCACAGCTACTTAGGAGGCTGAGGCTGCAGAATTGCTTGAGCCTGGGAAGCGGAGGTTGCAGACCCTGTCTCAAAAAAAAAAAAAAAAAAAAGGCAACACAGGTTTGGTTTGGTTTTGTTTTTTTATTTTTGTGTTCGAGTTTCGCTCTTGCCCAGACTGGAGTGCAGTGGTGCGATCTTGTCTCACTGCAACCTCTACTTCTCCGGTTCCAGCAATTCTGCCTCAGCCTACCGAGTAGCTGGAATTACAGGCGCCCGTCCACACACCACATCTGGCTAATTTTTTTGTATTTTTAGTAGAGACCGGATTTCGCCATGTTGGCCAGTCTGGTCTTGAACTCCTGATCTCAGGTGATCCACCCATCTTGGCCTCCCAAAGTGCTGGGATTACAGGTGTGAGCCACTGCGCCTGGCCAGCAACACAGGTTTACTCATCATTCCTGGGGATGTGACTATATGATTGCAAGTGTCAGGTGTCGTTAAAAAGAGTCTTCACAATAACTTTATTTTTTTTGAGGCAGGGTCTCACTCTGTCACCCAGGCTGGAGTGCAATGGTGGGATCTCAGCTATTGCAACCTCTGCCTCAGCCTCCTAAATACCTGGGATTATAGGAGTGAGCTACTGTGCCTGGCTAATTTTTGTATTTTTAGTAGAGACAGGGTTTTGCCATGTTGGCAGAGCTGGTCTCGAACTCCTGGCCTCAAGTGATCAACCTGCCTCGGCCTCCCAAAGTACTGGGATTACAGGTGTGAGCCACTGCACCCAGCCAATAACAATAACTTTGTTGTTCTTTTTTCTTTTCAAATTGAGATGGAGTCTTGCTCTGTCACCCAGGCTGGAGTGCAGTGGCGTGATCTTGGCTCACTGCAAACTCTGCCTCCCGGGTTCAAACGTTTCTCCTGCCTCAGCCTTTCAAATAGCTGGGATTACAGGTGTGCACCACCATGCCCGGCTAATTTGTGTAGTTCTAGTAGAGATGGGGTTTTGCCATGTTGGCCAGGATGGTCTCGAACTCCTGACTTCAGGTGATCTGCCTGCCTTGGCCTCCCTAAGTGCTGGGATTACAGGTGTGACCAAGAATAACTTTTAAAAGCAGTTCAGCAAGTGATTTCTTTATGCAGATCACCTTCAGGGCCAATAAAGAGACTAACTTTTCTGTTAGGGGAACAGGTATTTGTGGCTTTCAAAACTTTCCAGTCATAGGATCATACACAGATTCCAACAGTGCTATATTTCAGACAACTTAAAATTAAAGATGGTGTGCTCTGGAAAATAGCTACTGATAATGGTCACAGTATTTGTATTTAGTGTATAAGTTTTATTTTGTAAACAGTCTTTCCTTAGTCTTGTAGGGAGTTATTTGTAGTGCTAGGAATGTTCTCAGTAGCTAGTAAGTGAAAATAACAGTTGGAAATAAAGCTATTATTGTTGTTATTATTATTAACTTAAAATTTGTTGCGGGAAGTTGAAGGAATTAGTATGGTGGTTTAGTTTTACAGCTATTCCGAAATACACCACCAGATGGAGGAATTCTTTGCTCAAAAGGGCTTTAGTCTTTTGCTAGCGAGGTGAACTCAAAAGCCCAGCAGCAACTTTTAAAAGCTGCATTTTAAAGCGTGGAAAAAAACAACTTTTCCAGATTTTCAGCATTTTTCAGAATCGTTTCAGAGGAAAGATAATATGAATTAACTGATAACATGGACAAAGTGAATGTTGCATTTGTTCTTGCTTGATCTTTTTTCATTCTAAGAATCTTGTACACTTTTAAGTTCAAAGTTACTAATTTTCTACTTGAGTATAGACAGGCTCATGCATTCAATTGTCTTGAATGTTCTGTTTTCAAGGTCAGATGAAGAGCTTCAGAACTAAGGAATGTGTATGTTTGAAATGAAATCAGAGCCTGTTTTTAAAGGAGCTTATTCTAACTTAGGGTTTTACTCTTTGTACTCCTGGTAGCAAAATGTTAAGCGTTATCCCTGTTGGTGCAAAGTTTTTCTATTAGCAATTCCAAGAAAACCTGTAGGATTGAGGTGGTTGGTACAATACCAGTTTTGCGAATTGAGTAAGATTTGCTTTTGATTACAGATGTGTTTTCAAACTTACCTTTTTAATCTTCATTTTCACTAAATAGTGTGAAAGCAACTTTTTACTTATACACTGCTAATCGGACTACACATTTTTTAACCAATTTGACACCATCTCAGGAAATGTTCAGATATCAAAATATATAAAAAGGCCTTGCTAACCATCTAGCATAAAATATTCACTGAGTTTCAGCTGT
This sequence comes from Pithecia hirsuta, assembly GCA_963573645.1. NCBI lineage: Eukaryota > Metazoa > Chordata > Mammalia > Primates > Pitheciidae > Pithecia > Pithecia hirsuta. The sequence goes on from CAUYLZ010061046.1 coordinate 3,522, forward strand.
TTGGGAATTCTTTATCTCTACTGTGGTTAGCCTTGCTTTCTTTTGCCTGATGCAGTCAGTGTTCTGCTTTCCTATGAATGTGAATATGTACATAGCACGCTGTGGCTAATGAGTGAAGTTTTTTTAGGGCTGCTGAGTTTTTGGTTGAGTTTACGTGGCAGCATATTTCTTTCATATAAAGCATATGGGAAAATAGCTTTTAAGCAATGGTTTGAAGAAGTATTCTGAGCTTTGGTTAAACAAAGATCATCCCATTTTAGCACCACACCTGTATTTGTAAAATTGTTTTATAGCAGCAGCATCTTTTTCTGTTTTAGGTGAAATGGAGACGGAAAGTCAGCCCAAGAGACTCTTCCAAGGCACTACCAATATGCTATCTCCGGAGGCCACACAACTGTCTGATCTCAGTTCATGGTAAACAAATGAAGTAAAATGAAAAGGATATTAGATAATTATATAATCATTTTAAAAGAATCACATTGAAAGCATATTGGGATAATTTAAAATGTTTTCAACTTCTTATCCATGCTCCCGTGAAGGGGAAATCTCTATGGAGGATAATGTGAAAAAACAGATTATTCAAAAGTCAAGAGTACTTCGTTTGGAAATGTGACACCTTTGCTTTCCTTCTCAACTCTGACACCTTTGCTTTCCTTCTCAGCTCCTGATAGGTCAGCCTGTCATTAGTTGCCAATGGTGTGGCAGAGTGTCAACTGCTGGCTGGTGTGAGAAAGAGTCTCTGGGTGGCTGTGGGTAATGTGTACTGATTGTAGCTGCTCTGCCTGCATTTCGTATCAGGTCCTTTCTACTTAGAGGATACCAGGGTTCTCGGAAGCATGGTATTCTCTGATCAGCATTATCTATTGTTATCATTTTGAAAATTACGAGATGTTTCATCACAATGCTAAGGTTTGATTTTTATAATAACAAAATCTACGGTCTAGTCACACACAAGTTTTTAAAACCTTACTCATCCTAGTTTAGGTCTTTAACTTCAGGGCCTTCAGTGTTTTCATGAGAAAGTTAACTTCTTTTCCTGTACCCGAAGTTGAGCACTTGAGTGCTTATGTACGTATTGGAAGGAAGGGGAAGGGATAAGTAGCAGTGACCAGGTAATAGTTTGAAATCTTTCAGTATGTTCTGATCAACTCACTAATAGTTGTGGAATCAATTGTGTACTGCTTTTCACAATTTTTTTGTTACCTGAGTTTTATGGGTGAAGGTCTTTTTTTGTTGTTGTTTTTTTGAGATCGGCTCGCTCTGTTGCTCAGTCTGGAGTGCACTGGTGTGATCTTGGCTCACTGCAGCCTCAGCCTCTTGGGTTCAAGAGATTCTCCTGCCTCAGCCTGCTGATTAGCTGGGACTACAGTCATGAGCCACCACGCCGAGCTAATTTTTTTTGTATTTTTATTGGAGACAGGGTTTCGCCACGTTGGCCAGGCTGGTCTCAAACCCCTGAACTCAGGTGATCCATCCACCTCGGCCTCCCAAAGTCCTGGGATTACAGGTGTGAGCCACCACGCCTGGCCTGAAGGTCTTTTTAAAAAGCCCACAAAGTCACTCAGTTTAAAAATAGCAAGATCATACCCTCTAAATGGAAGAAGTGTATAAGCCACTTAGAAGGTATAAGGATGGACGATCCCTTCTTCCTAACTCACTTATTCATTGTTCCGTGTGAAATAACCTGTACTTCTGGTTGACCAAGAAGTCACAGATTATTCTAGTTTGTTAGTCTTGTTGATCAGTACTGTTCCAAGCTTGGAACAGATGCCTTTTAGATTGTTCTAGCTATTTTCAGCCCACGGTCTCTTTTTCCTCTCATCTCTGTCTGTCCTTACTAGTTCAGTGTGCTAATTTTGGTACAGAGTGCCTTTCCAGGTATGTAGATGATGGCAAAGAGAAAACTTCTGAAGCTTGTCAAGAGGACTATTAGATGAAACTCTATCCTTAGTGGAAAGTGCATATCACTTTTACGGTAAAGTGTGTTTTAATATAGGCACATGACTATAAATAGGTTTGCTTACCTAGTTACTAACCAAGTGACCAAGTTAAGTAAAAGATACGACAGCATTTTACCAAGCTAAAAACATACAGAGTGAGGTGACTTATTTTTATATTGTCTTTGGCTCACAGTGCAGGATGCCATAAAACAGGTTCATGCAAATAAGTAAGAAAGGAAAGAGAAGGTGCGGTATTTGCGAAGGTTCTTCTCTCATTGTCCAGACATTTATTCCTCTGAGCAGCAAAACCTAGAGATGATTTCATCTCTAGCAGTGGCTGTTGTGAGGCTTCTATTTCCTTGTCACGACTCCCCTACTCTGTAGACCCATGAATGGCTAGGAGAGCCTTGGGAACATCAACACTGGTGATGAAGGAAACTTTTTATTCTGTTTTTTTTTTTGAGATGGAGTCTCGCTCTGTTGACCAGGCTGGAGTGCAATGGCTCAACTCACTGCAACCTCTGCCTCCCAGGTTCAAGTGATTCTCCTGTCTCAGCCTCCCGAGTAGCTTGGATTACAGGCATGTGCCATCATGCCCGGCTAATTTCTGTATTTTTAGTAGAAACGAGGTTTCTCCATGTTGGCCACGCTGGTCTTGAACTTCTGATTTTAGGTCATCCACCCACTTTGGTCTTTCAGAGTGCTGGGATTATAGACATGAGCCACCGTGCCCAGCCAACTTTTGATTCTTAAACATAAAAAGCGGTTACGTCACACAGGAGACATTTGCTTTATTCATAGCCACTCATAGAATGTCAACAAGCCATGTATGGCTAAAGTAATATCTGTTACTCAAAATTCACAAAACTAAATGTCAAAGATAGTTAAGTTACTAATTAACTTCCAGATGATGTTTTTAGTCAGCTTGCAGCATCTGTACTTCTGCGGTTATTAAAGCTTAAAATTGTGCTAAGACTTTGAGGACACCTTATATACTAATGATGCTGACATTTTTGCCTATAATTAAGAGATTTTTAAAATATGATTTGTTCCTTTTATGTAAAAACTGGATCCTGGCTGGGTGCGGTGGCTCACGCCTGTAATCCCAGCACTTTGGGAGGCTGAGGTGGGTGGATAACTTGAAGTCAGGAGTTCAACACCATCCTGGGCAACATGATGAAACCTGTCTCTACTAAAAATATGAAAACTAGCTGGATGTGGTGGCATGCACCTGTAATCCCAGCTACTCGGGAGGCTGAGGCTGGAGAATCGCTTGAACCTGGGATGCAGAGGTTGCAGTAATCCGGGATCGTGCCACTGCACTCCATCCAGCCTGGGTAACAGCAAGACTCCATCTCAGAAAAAAAAACCAGATGCTGCTTTTGTGGAAACTTTTCTTCTCTTTCTTTCTCCTTTCCTTTTCCTTTTCCTTTTCCTTTCCTTGTCTGGTCTATTGCCCAGACTGGAGTACAGTGGTGTCATCATGGCTCACTGCAACCTCTGCTTCCTGAGCTCAAGCCATCCACCCACCTCAGCCTCCCAAGTAGCTGGGACTACAGGTGCGCACCATCACACCCAGCTAATTTTTGTTTTTTTAGAGACGGGATTTTGCCGTGTTGGCTAGGCTGGTCTTGAACTCCTGTGCTCAAGTGATCCACATGCCTTGGCCTCCCAAACTGTTGGGATTACAGGCGTGAGCCACCGCACCCAGTCTTTTTAATGCAGTTTCATTAATCGGAATCAGACATTCATATTTTTAGAAATGGAGATAGAGATAGGAACCAGCTGTGTTCTGGTTTCTGCTACCACGGGTGGCAGTCTGCTTGGTAACAAAACTAAGAAATCTGTGCTAGGCTTGATAGGACTGTGGCTAATTTTTTTGTTTATTTACCTGCCTGCTGTTAATCTGATAGAACTGAGTTTATTGACTGAACAAGGCACAAAGTGGTTCAGCCGGATGGGGTGATAGCATGAATCACACCGAACATCTTAAGTTTTGTGATACTCTATCATTGGATGGTTTTAATGATCGCTATTTTAAGGAAACTACAGAAACAGCTGCCCTCTATCTTTTAGAGAGCAGTAAAAGGATCAGATCATTAGTAGATGTTATCTTATAATTTAAATCTTTATAGTTTATTCCCTGCCCCACCCAGCAAAAGGAGAGATGGCTTTTACAGCCTTTAAAGTTTATATGTTACATAACAATCTTTAAAAGCTGACATCTTTGAAGCATAAATTAAATTTGAGATTTGAGTGTGGACTCATTTGGAGTTTGTATCCAGTTAGGCATACTTTTTATTTATTTATTCATTTTACTAAATGAAAATTCTCAAATCTTTGCCAACCAAATCTGGAGGGCATTATCAACCACAAGGCAGGAATTATGTCATTTTGCATTTAGTCCTTATGGACATCAAAATTTGAGCGTAGCTCAGAAATCTACCTTTGTTTGTGCTTTGATTCTTTCTGCATGTTGGGAGCTCTTAATCTGCTCTTCATTCTGTTGGGAGTGAGACTGTGTGTATCTGCAGCATACTATATAAAATAAAGGAGTCTTTGGGGCTGCTGGCTGTACAGTGACAATTAAGTGATAGTCTGTTTCTTTTTCATGAAAGGAAAACTTCTCTCATGAATTTTCTTACCCTGTGCATCAGTGTTAATGTGATAGTTTTAACACATTTTTTGTTAAATTTGTCTTAGTGGTTCTAACATGTTGCCCAGGCTGGAGTGCAATGGTGTGATCTCAGCTCATCACAACCTCCGCCTCCCAGGTTCAAGCTACTCTCCTGCCTCAGCGTCCTGAGTAGCTGAGATTACAGGCGTGTGCCACCATGCCCGGCTAATTTTGTATTTTTCGTAGAGATGCGGTTTCTCCATGTTGGTCAGGCTAGTCTTGAACTCCTGACCTCAGGTGATTTGCCCGCCTCAGCCCCCCGAAGTCCTGGGATTACAGGTGTGAGTCACTGCACCTGGCCTCTAACATTATTTTTAATGTTATATGTGTCACGTCAAAATTTCATCATGAATATGTGACAGGTAAAAAAATTACTTTTAGTCATTAATAAGTTAATAGGAATGTGTATGTCTGTGTATGTATACATCTTCATCTTTAAAGTATATGTATACACACACACACAGTATACTTTAGAAATGTTGATGTGAGCAACTTAGACATCTGTGCTGATAGTTTAAAACTTCTGTCCACTTCCACCATAAAAATGAGCAAGTTAAAAAAAAAAGACCTCCTGTCCTCAACATGACTGCAGACTGATATTTAAATATGTGATCTTAAAAACATAGAGGTTATTCAGAAGGATAATACTGGGACCCATAAGGCAAGATAGTAGAGACCAGAGAACATGCCATATAAATCAGTTTAACCCACAGCAAGCGGGGTGCGGATGCACTGTCATCATACCTTATACCAAAATCTCTGCTAGGCTTGATAGGACTGTCACTAATTTCTGGTGTATTTACCTGCCTGTCATTAATCTGATAGAGCCCCGCTTATTGACTGGACAAGGCACACCCAGATGGGGTGATAGTATGAATCACACTGGGTATCCTACTTTTGTTATTACTTTACCATCGGACTGTTTTAATGAGTCACTCATACTTCATCTTTAGTTTTTCTAGATAGGACACTACTTTAGGTCATAAGTACTTTTGGTTGTATGGTTCAAATATTGCCTCAATATGTATATTCAGTGGCTGGAACGAATTCGTTCAGTTTTGATTCAGGGATTCCTATGTCCAATTTGAATTGTCTAGATCCTTTTCTACTGTTGTCTGGCTTTCAGCCATTAGTCTAAGTAAGGCTCATTAGCACTTCCATCAGAGCTTAAGCTAGGAAAGAAAGAAGAGAGAAACTCAAATTAGACCAGACCTCATTGCTTTTAGAAGCTCTGGAAGAAGATTTAATAGTAGACTCTGTAAAAAGTACTTTTGTTCAGTGATGTTTCTGTGGGTTAGAAAATCATGTAAGTCTTACTTGACATGGATGGAATAACACTGAGTGATTTGTGACGTGAAGTCTCTGCTTCCATGACCATGAGTAATTGTGCCAGATTAATTCGAACGGAAACTAGATTTTAGTTTAATGAAAATGTCTGGTTACAGATTTACCAAGTTCTGAATCTAAGTTGCAGCGGAGACTAAATGTAAGTGTGCTATTTTCTGTTAATAAACACAATTATATACATTTATATTTTAATAATAGGGAAGACATCCTGAAATGAAATGTTCAGGGCTTTTTTTCTGCTCCTCCGTTAGCTTACTTCTCTTAAGGTAATCAATAGTGTTAGAAGTCACATTTCACTGCATCAGTTTTGTGTTTTTGAATGAATATAGGATTCACCCAAGTAGGCAGGTCTTATTACAAATGGAATCTTTTAACCCAGGGCTCACCGTAAGTCTGGTGGATGGAATAAAGAATTCTTTATTTATATTCAGATTATCTGCTTGGTGGCCAAGTTTTAATCTAAGCCCATTTCTTCCTGCCAAGTAGCATAGAGCGTGTCCTTCGGCTGCCCAGCCAATATGTGCTTTAGGAAAGTAAATTCATTTTAATATTAGTCTAGGCAAAAAGCTGCAGGAGGAAAAATCACATATGTTCCAAAGGCAAATAGAAAGGTCTTTTGATTTTCCAATGTCTTGGATTATCTGTGCAACTTTCTTTTAGTAGTTTGAGTAATTCATATTTTAGACCCATTTTGCCATTTGGTTGAAAAAATATCAGAGCCAGCTAAATTTTCCAAAGTTCTTACTTAAAAGTGGTATTACTAATGATGCATTTGACAGCAGTGAGCGTAGAGTAGGCGTAGTGTGGAATATACTGTTTCCATTTTTATTTTTACTTTTCCAAAGCCTATTTGTAGTCTGTCTCCACCTAAAAACAATCCACAAGCAATAGAATGAAATGACATTTTGAAGAAAAGTAGAAAGAGTAGAGAAGCAAGGGGTGGGGGTGATATATTTCATTGAGGGTAGTATAGGGCCCAGAAACTTTCAAATGTACCATAGGTTACTTTTAACACTGGAAATACATTAACTTGGAAATTCAGAAAAATGATAATATTAAAAGACTCATAACATTTCGACTCAGAATATGTTGGACTAGGATGGGCTTTTTCAAAGGTGCTAGTGACCAAACTTAAGCTAGAATCCACATTTCCTGATTCGTAATTCCTTCTCCAATTCTATGCTTTTTTCCTTTTCAGAAATACAAAGTGTCTGTAAATTCTACAACTGCCCATTACCTCTCTCGCTTTGTCACTGTGTTTTCTTCACTCTCTCTACCCCAGCCACAATAGCCTGCTTTCGATTCCTAGAACTACCTTTGCTTCCTCCCAAACCTTAACTAGTTATTGCCTGCTCACCCTTCAGATTACAGCAAATATCATCTCTGGGAAAACTTTTCTCATTCCCCGAATTAGATTAGGTTACCCATTTTATAAATTCTCATAGCCCCTTGTATCTTTCCTTTCTCACTTTTATTACAAATTATAATTATATATTTATTAGCATAGTTATTTAAATGTCTATCTGCTGCACAATACTGTAAATTCAATGAGGGCTGGGACCACGTCTGTCTTAAACACCATTGAATTTCTTTCTTTCTTTTTTTTTTTTTATTGAAATGGGAGTTTTGCTTTTCTTGCCCAGGCTGGAGTGCAGTGGTGCGATCTCGGCTCATCGTAACCTCCACCTTCCAGGTTCAAGCGATTCTCCTACCTCAGCCTCCTGAGTAGCTGGGATTATAGGCATGCGCCACCATGCCTGGCTAACTTTTTGTATTTTTAGTAGAGACAGGGTTTCTCCATGTTGGTCAGTCTGGTCTTGAACTCCTGACCTCAGGTGATCCACCCTCCTGGGCCTCCCAAAGTGCTGGGATTACAGGCATGAGCTACCGCGCCTGGCCAAAACCATTGTATTTCTAACATCTAGTGTGCTTCCTGCACTTCGCAGGCACTGGGTAAATATTAGAATAAGTGAATGAATTGAGGGCAAATATAAAGCATAGAGCTTATTATTGGATTGATGGAAATCAAAGCCAGAAAGGCAGCTTGATGCCAGACTGCAGAGGCTCTCAGTTCCCTGCTGAAGTATGGAGCCAGATTCATGATGCAGGCCAGGCTGATGGCTGGGAACAATAAGCCCCTGGGCCGGATAGGGAAGGAATCACTGGGCTGGGTATAGAGGTTCTTGATGTCCAGAGCAGGAGTTTTACTGAAAGGGTAGGAACAAGAGCCAGTTGTCAGGATTAAAGAGGCAATAGACTGTGGGTATTGAGAGCATGAGTGTACATTATTAATTTTAGAAGCTTAACTGGAGAATAACTGAAGGGATCAAAGAAATGGAATCTTCTAGAAATAGACCTTTGGGTTTTGAAAGCAAGAAGAAAGGAAACAGTGTAAGGAATTATAAACAGCATAGAATAGGAGAGGGAAATCATTTAAAAAATGTGTTTGGATTGAAGGCCCTTTGGGAATGGGGAAGTGATCAACGCTGGGGGAGTTGTAAGACTTTGTTTAGAGTAGAGGAACTATGAGGCAGTGTACTTGATCGAACACCTCAGATAGTCCAAGTATGGTTACCTCAATAAATAACCATTCTTCTTGCTCCAAGTCTGATGGGAAGGTAAAAAGATAAATATAAGGATAGAAATGTCTTGAACTGAAGTGAAGTGAAGGAACTCCCTCCCAAAAACCATGGCATGTCAAGAGGAACATTTATTGTAGGTTGGACACTCTGGTGCCTCCAGGGGGAGACACTCAAATGATACAGGACCTTGAAGAGTCTTACTTTGCATTTTTGTGGCTTTGTAATGTAGTATGTTAAGTAGTTCATTGCTGTGGCTTTGATGTTTTTTTATTATTTACAAGTGATCTACTGATTTGTGAGCTCTTGAAACTGTGTCGTTGCATGTTATGTTTACCCCGATAGTTGCATTTGCTTATAATTCTTTTTGCTTTGTCTTCAGTTCAGATATTTTGGATGGCAGTAGTAGCAGCAGTGGCTTATCCTCAGACCCGCTGGCTAAAGGCAGCGCTACCGCAGAGTCTCCAGTAGCATGCTCCAATTCATGTTCTTCGTTCATCTTGATGGATGATCTCTCACCCAAGTGACTTAACCATTTCTGATTCAGCGTTTTAACTGCTGTTTCCTACATAAAATGTTTAGTGGGGAACGCAGAGAACTTTGATCCATAATGAGGATTAAAGTTTTACAGATTTCACCCATTCTGATGCTATTATTACTCTTTGGCATCTCTCTTCTCCAAAGTTCAATTTTGTGAGCCTAGTGACCTTACTAATACCTGGTTTTGCTGATCTCATTTTGAATTTAGTGACTAAATCTCAAATGCTCATTTTTGATTACTTAGAGGAATTTTTTTTTTCTTAGTGCCTCAAAGAACAGCTATTTTGAGTCTATACATTTAAGGAAGGCACTGATGTGTATTATCTTGAATGATTCTTTTTCCCAACAGTGATATGACAGATTTGATCAGAAATTCTCTTGCTTGAGAGATTTTTTTTTGTTCTCTGTTGACTACATAGTTGCAAATCTCTCTCTCTTTATTTCATGATAGTATATAAATTGCTTTTGATTATATTAAATTTTCATTTTTCTGCATCAGCTTAAAGTACATTATTTTGTTTCCCTTTCCTGTTTGAGCTGCTTATGCCATTTCTCACAGAGGGGAAGAAACACGTAGTTGCTTTCATTACCCTTATTGCTTCTTTGCTGTTGGGGTGTGTGAAGTGAGCATTGATTTTAGTGCTGAGAAGGTAAATGGATTTACAGGATGCCTGGATTAGTCACCACAGGTTTTTATGACTTTGGTACCACAGTTGATATATTTCTCCTCAAACCTGTTGCCCTAAGGAATATATAAAATATTGTTGATATTTCTAGGTGGTGTTATCAAGGAGAAGAAATTCCTGCCTTGACCAGATGTGTGGAGCATCTACAAATGAATGAATAGTTATTTACACACAAACCACTGTGTACAAAAGCGTCCATGGAGCTGTCAGTGTCTCGGGTGGTATTATGAGGCCTTAGGTGCCTTGGGGTACATTGTTGTGCTATAAGGGATGTATATCGTAAGGTATGGTGGAAGAGGGGCTTTATGTATATGATTGCCACCTACTGTTTCTGTTGCTGCTTTTTTCCAGGTTCCTTTTTGTCATTAGATTTGTTTGTTTTGTCATGCAGTGAATGGTGTTTTAGTTATTGTGTTGTCACCAGACTCAGAATCCAGTTCTTGTTCATACTGCCTTATAGTGAGGGCAGTTTAATATCTACAAAGAAGCTTTTAGGAGCTGAAGAAGTCAATGTGATTGTGCATTCTGCTTTTAGGAAGCTGTTTCAGCTGTGAACCGTGTACATGCTATAAGTGTGAGGTACCATACGTTATTTAATTTTTAGAAGAGGAAACTCCTGAGTGAGCTGTTAAGAAATCTGAGTGTAATCAGCTGTTACGTTCTTTATAACTAGGTAAAATGTCTGTCGTGACAGATTTCTTTTAATGTTCAGATATTGTGGTTGGATTGTCTATATTTAATATGCAGATTTGCCTGCTGGAATCATATTATTCCATTTTTAAGTGAATGTAAGAAATGAAAACTACTGCATTTGTGTCTTTTGAAGGCAAAGATCTTTGGATTTTAAAGGAAGATTATGTGCTTTGAAGGCACTCACAGACTAGCATATGGGTTGAAGGAAAACCCATTCTCTTTCAATTACAAGAGAGCATCACTTAGTGTGCAGTGGTTCTGTTACAGCAGCTGACGTGCCCTTTATTTTAAGTTGTAACCGTAACAGCCATTAATGGCTTTATTTCTTTTATTGCTCTCATCTGGGAAAAGTCCCTACTTCTTCAAACCTAACATAAATATATCTATTATGAAGCTTGTCCCCTAGTATGCCATTATAAAGAAACAATTCTTTGATGGTATGCAGTGTATCTATTCTGTTTGTAAAAGATCATGTCAAAATGTTTCTGCCTCTATAACGATAATAGACAGTTTCGTCTTACAGGAGATTTATCCACCTACTGTCTTCTTTGCCTTAAAGGGACACTTGGCCATCACTTTTAGGCTCGAACTTAACACTATTAAGAAATAACTGAAATATGATGGTATTTACATTAATTTTTGAAATTCAGTGGTGGGGTAGGATTAGGTCGGGAAATGGAAATTGTTCCAATGGTATGAGAACTAGAAGACAAGATGATTCACCTTATTATTTAACCCAAGGTTCACTTTTAGTTTTTTTGTTTGTTTGTTTAAATGGACTGGAAAATTAAGTTTTTTGCAGGTCTTGTTTTAAAATAAAGACATAGGCTAACTCCCAGGTGAACTTTGTTGATAAGACCCCTTTATTTTTATATAAAGTCTAATATTTGAAAAGTGATTGTTATAAAGTAAAATTCTCTCTTCCTAGTCTAATATATATCATATATTTCAGGCTTCTATTTGAAAACAGGTATAAGAGATGATATGATAAAACGCTATAATTTTTTTTTGCTTGATTAACTTATCACTGTTTCATGATTACTGCTTTTGAAATAATAGGAAGTTTTGTGAAATGCTGGCCTTGTGTATATCTTAGAATGCAAATTTAATAAAGTGTGTATACATGCATAAAATTTAGTAATGTTTTAAAAGTCTGTTCTTTGTTCTTATTTTCTGCCTCTGTATCCCAATAGTTTATTCTCTGTGTCTAATTGCTGGTCATGTTTTGAATAAAAGGATATCAGAAGCACAAAAGAACTAATAGCTGTGTTGAAGTTGGGGCTGTTTCCCAAAATGAAGTGAAACCTCTCCACATAATCAAATTTTCAACAGTATTTTATAGAATTTGACAATTTAGAAGGTTCTTTCCAGTGTCATACATCTTTCTTCCTCATTTTCAATTTAGTTTATCTTCTTGTATTCTTTTTACATATTGATAAGCCTCTATAAATCATTTTTAGAAGAAGATGAGGGTGGGCAAACCGGCAAAACACCTTTTATGCATGATTCAGATTAGCAAGTTTATCTTCAGCTTTTTGTTTTGTTTTGTTTTGTTTTGTTTTGAGACAAAGTTTTGCTCTTGTTGCCCAGGCTGGAATGCAATGGCGTGATCTTGGCTCACTGCAACCTCCACCTCCTGGGTTCAAGCAATTCTTTGTGCCCCAGCCTCCCGAGTAGCTGGGACTATAGGTGCCCGCCACCAAGCTTGGCTAATTTTTGTATTTTTTAGTAGAGATGGGGTTTCACCATGTTGGCCAGGCTGGTCTCGAACTCGTAACCTACAAAGGCTGCAGTGAGCCGAGATCACACCACTGCACTCCAGCCTGGGCGACAGAGTGAGACTCCGTCTCAAAAAACAAACAAACAAAAAACTTTACATTTTGAAATTTGAAATAATTTCAAACTTACAAAAAAGTTGCAAGCGTAGCCCAAATAACTCCTATATATCCTTCACCTGGATTCCTCAGTTGTTAACATTTAACCACATTTGCTTTGTCTGTCTCTCTCCTTCCATATATGCACTATCATTCTGTCTCTCCCTGTGTCTCTCTGTGTGGGTGGATGTATATATATATACACATACACATTTTTTTCTGAATCATCTGAGAATGAATTGTAGTTATGATACCCCATTACCCTTATATGCTTCAGCGTAAATTTCTTAAAGACATTCTACATAACCACATTACAACTATCAAAATCAGAAAATTAACTGACACAAAACTGCCATCTATTCGCTGAGCGTAGTAGCTTGCACCTGTAATCGTAGCATTTTGGGAGGCTGAGGTGAGAGGATCGCTTAAGTCCAGGAGTTTGAGACTAGCCTCGGAAACATAGCAAGACCCTGTATCTATATATTTTTTTAATTAAAGATTTTTCCTGGCCCCAGCCCCTGGGATCAGCCATTTCTCTAAGGAGCCTCTTGATTCCTTTTAATAGAGAATAATATTTAAAAACCAAGGTGGGGAATTAGGTATATCATTGCTATTGCGGCATCATTGTTTAAAGGCTTTCTCAGAGCACAGAGAAAAACACACATATATGTATATATGCGCCATGTAAATGTATATACACATATATATTTGTTTATTAAATATCTTGAGTTCAAACTATATCACTGATTCCAATTCAATACCACAGGTTTCATTCCGGTGTTCATCTCAATGTAATTACTCTTTGCTCCTGTGTGTAACCAATTTCCTACCCTGCCAGCTGGCCACGCTGGCTGCCTCCTCAGCCCCATCCATCTCCTTGGCTCTGACCCTGATGGCCTGCCAGTCCTGGCTGCCTGGAGGGAAGGAAAGAGAGAATCTAAGTCCTCAAGTTTTAAATACTCCTGGTTCACACCCACCTCAACCACCCCAAGTTCCTTATCTTCTGTGCTTGACTGTTCACAGCTTGAGACTTCTTACATTCATCAATTTAACAAATATTTATTCAGCCCTGTGCCGTGAACTGTGAATGCAGATTAATTTCATGCCTTTGGCCAGGCGCGGTGGCTCACACCTGCAATCCCAGCACTTCGGGAGGCCAAGGTAGGTGGATCACCTAAGGTCAGGAGTTCAAGACCAGCATGGCCAACATGGTGAAACCCCGTCTCTACTAAAGATACAAAAATTAGCCGGGTGTGGTGGCGTGTGCCTGTAATCTCAGCTACTCAGGAGGCTGAGGTAGGAGAATTGCTTGAACCTGAGAGGCTGAGGTTGCAGTGAACCAGGATCGTGCCACTGCACTCCAGCCTGGGCAACAGAGTGAGACTTGGTCTCAAAAAAGAAAAAAATCATGCCTTCAAGGAGAGCAGTAGAGCAGAATAGTCAAGTACACTGATTACTGGAAGCACTGATAGAGTGTGTTGGGGAGCATCAAGGGAGAGCACCCACCATGCTTCCCAGAAGAGGGAACACTAAGGTTGAATCTTGAAGAACAAACTTGGCATGAGTCAAGGAGTTAAGTAGAGGGAAATAAGATACAGGTGAGAAGAGACTAACGCGCCATTACAGAAATGCTAGTAATTTGCTAATATAGGAGATGAAGCTGGAGAGGAAAACAGACCTCATTTGTTCTTCGGGGATTTGGGAGTCTTCAGCTTATGTAGGTGGAAGCTATGGCTGTAGATGTAAACAGGGAGATCATCCAGACAAGGTTAGGGACAAAATCCTGACAAGCATCAGCATTTAAGAGGGCAACTGATGATAAGAAGAGCTGGCCTAGATGAAGCAGCTAACAGTATCGGTGAACCTAAGGAGGGAGTGCTCTACAGGGTCAATTGAAATGACTGAAATTTTCCCATTGGATCTGAAAATTAGAAGGTCCTCTGGAGACTCTCATTAGTGTACTGTTAGGTTGAAGGAGCCACAGTTGAATTGCAGTGGCTTAAACAAGCGGGGACTTGAGGATGGAGACAAGGAGTGTATGTGTACAGATAGAAGGAGTGTATCTGCCACCTTCTATCTACAGATAGAAGGAGTGTATCTTCTACAGATAGAAGGAGTGTATCTGCCCTTCTTTTCCCTTCTTTTCTTTCCCAACCCTTGCTTAATCGTAATACAAACTCTCCCATTTTCTCCTTTTGTATCCTCAGCAGCTAGCACCCTGTCTGAAATAGAACAGTCACTCAGTAAAATTCTGTTGAACTAAGTAACCCCACGCTATCCTATCTGAAACAGAACAGTCACTCAATAAAATTTTGTTAAACCAAGTAACCCCACACTATCTGAAATAGAATAGTCACTCAATAAAATTTTGTTGAACTAAGTAACCCCATGCTATAACCTGTAGAGGGAGTAAAAGAAAGTCACTCTTACCTATAGCAGGAGCTGAAAGAAAACCACAGGCAGTGTTAACCTATAGGAGAAGCTGAAAGAAAATCGCAAGCAAATGAACCTATAGGAGAAGCTGAAAGTAAATCTCTGGGAAATGTTAACCACACACTTTCACCTCTAGGAGGAGGGTGAAGCTTCTTGTCTTCCAGACATTCCCGAGGAAAACTTGCACGAGGAGTCTGGCAAGGAGTGCCACCCTTTGGTAATCTTTATTAATATATACCTAATATGTACCTTCTGTTTGTGGTATGTGATACTGATGTTCCATTTATGATAGTGATAGGAAGCTTTTTATTACAGTAAATTTGGCAAGTCGTATAGTAAAGGAAAAGTGACTTGATTTAAATATGTCTTAAGTAAATGATAGTATGAATGATCCATAGCCAGATATGGCCCAAATCTTAACATATGCATAATTACTTCGATCCAGGAAAGTATTGGGTCACAGTGGTGTGTGGAACTGTTTGTATGAAGAAGTTAGAAGCTGTGGAATCTGTGTGGAATGCTCTTGCTGGATTCTTTTTAGATTTTCTCTTTTTTGGGATTCTGCACTTTTATTTTTTTATTTTTTTATTTTTTTTTTTTACGGAGTTTCATTTTTGTTGCCCAGGCTGGAGTGCAGTGGCATGATCTCGGCTCACTGCAACCTCCACCTTCCGGGTTCAAGCAATTCTCCTGCCTTAGCCTCCCAAGTAGCTGGGATTACAAGCGCCTGACACCACGCCCGGCTAATTTTTATTTTTATTTTTATTTTTAGTAGAGACGGGGTTTCACCATGTTGGCCAGGCTGGTCTCGAACTCCTGACCTCAGGTGATCCACCCGCCTCGGCCAAAGTGCTGGGATTACAGGGGTGAGCCACCGCGCCGGGCTGATTTTGCACTTTTCTTACCCTGTGAGGAACCTCTTTCCTTTAGCTTCTAGGGGGAACTTGGGTGGGGCTGAGGTAAAGTGGGCCTAAAGAGAACTTCAGGCCTGGTTTGCTTACCTATCTCTTCTGATTTAAAAAGTGGTTAGAACTCCAGAGCTAATATCAGCATGCAGCCCTCAGAGAAAGAAGCTTCTAGTCTGGATCACTGAGACCTGCCTTCTTTGGGCAAGAGGAATTTTTAGTCTAGTTCCCCTGATGACTATTGAAGTAGTCGGGTGAAAGCCCTAGCTGGTGAAGTGTTTTTTGAATCTGCCCTCCAAGACTCTGTCTCCTTGGAGACCTGTGGGATGCAGGGAGGAAGAGGGGAAGAGGTGGTGGGGTCAAGAATTCTAGGATTTGTAATCCTGATCGTGTATATTTCTTCCTCAGAGACAAAATTAACATCTTATAGCAGTGGTTTAATTTCTTTTTTATTGTTTTTCATCTTTATTCATTTTTGTTTTTGAATTGTGGAGGAGAAAAACTTGTTATAAAAAGTTGAAACCTCATAGAAGTATGCGAAGTAAAAAAAAAACTCCCATCCAGCCTTTTCATCTATAACGTAATAGTTTGATTTGGATACCAAATTATCTTTATCTTTTTTTTTATTGAGACAGAGTCTCACTCTATTGCCCAGGCTGGAGTGCAGTGGCATGATCTCAGCTCACCGCAACCTCTGCCACCCAGGTTGAAGCGATTCTCCTGCCTCAGCCTCCCAAGTAGCTGGAATTACAGGTGCCTGCTACCACACTCAGCTAATTTTTCTGTTTTTTTAGAGACGGGTCTTCACCGTGTTGGCCAGGCTGGTCTTGAACTCCTGACCTCGTGATCCACCCGCCTCAGCCTCCCAAAGTGTTATGATTACAGGCGTGAACCACTGCGCCCGGCCCTAGTTATCTTTTTCAGTATGTAGGCAAACATTTTCGTAATAGATGCACATGCATATTTTAAACTTTTTATTGAAGTGTAATGTATATACAAAAAAGTGTACAGGTTGATGAATTATCACAAACTAGATCTTCTGGGGAATGTTCTGTGTGACCTGGGTGATGGTTACATGGGTTTATTCATTTGTGATAATTCCTAGAGAGTAAATGGCTGAAAGTAGGCAATAGGGAGCCCAAGAGTTCTGGAATGTTCTCTGTGGACCTGGGTGATGGTTACTTGGGTTGATTCAGTTTGTAATCATTCATAGAGTGAATGACTGGAAGTGGTCACTTGGGGGCGCCTCAACAGTTCTGGAATATTCTATGTGACCTGACTGATGTTTACTTAGGTTCACTTTGTCAGCATTCATAGAGTGAATGATTGGAAGTAGGCACTGGGGGGCACCTCAAGAGTTCTGGAATGTTCTCTGTGGACCTGGGCGATGGTTAGTGGGGTTGATTCCATTTGTGATCATTCATAGAGTGAATGACTGGAAGTGGGCATTAGAGGGCGCTTCAAAAGTCCTCGAATGCTCTACGTTCAGATAGGTGATGGTTTATGGGTTCATTTTTAGCAATTGTATGAACATTCCATAATATAACTCTCAATTGATTGCCATTGAGGTTCTTTATAATTTATTAGCATACATAAGTAAATGTTGTTATACATTTAAATTTGTCTGCTTCTGTAAGTATTTTTTCAGGAGAGACTCTTAGAAGTGATAAATTGCTGGGTCAGAGGACATGTGCATTTGATTGTTTTCTTCTTGGAAAGAGAAAGTTCAATGTAAAAAAAAAATCAAACAGCAAATAAAAAAGACATATAGAGAAAAGTCAGTATTCCTCTTACCCTTGACTTCCTGTCCCATCATATCCTTTCTCAGAAGCAACCAGCGTTATCAGCTTCTGGCAGGTTCTTATAGAGTGTACATTGCATATACATTTACGTATTTTTATAGGCATTGCTTAAAGCCACACCACCACCCCATCAAGATTGTACCAATTCATAATCTCACCAATAGGGTTTGAGAGTTCTCCTTCCCCACTGACCCCCAACCAGGGATGATTTGGGGGTTCTGAAAAGATTTGAGTAAAAAGGAACAGGTTTTATTCATCTATCCACTGGCCATACATTAATGTGCTTCAGAATTCAAAAGGTCTGCCTCCCACTTTCATCCCCTAGTTGCCATGGCTCCTTTCCCACAGAGCAATTGTGTTTTCAGTTTCTTGTGCATCCTTACAGAGAAAGTTTGCATATGTAAACAAATGCATCTATATGTTCTTTTTTTCCTGAAATTTTACACAAACGGCAGCATATTTGTATGCGTGATTACTACATGACCTCCCTCTCCTTTTCCCCTCAAAAACCTAAGTGGCTTAAAACAATAATTCATGTTTTTCTCATGAGTTTAAGGGTAAGCTGGGAGTAGCTACTATTCAGGGCCAGGCTCAGATCATCTTGGCTGGTCAGTTGATGGGTCAGTTGGGGATTGGTTGGTCTAGAATGGCTTCAGCTGGGATTGTTCAGCTCTACTCCATGAGGCCTCTTACCCACAAGCAGTCTAGTCTGGGCTTGTTCTCATCATAGTGTCAGGATTCCACAAGAACAGAAGCACACAAGGCCCCTGGAGACCTAGACTTGGCTCTGGCACAACATAACTACTGTCTTATTCTGTTGATCAAAGCAAGCCACAGGCTAGCCCAGATTCAAGGAATGTAAGGAGCTGCAAAGTGACATTACAGGGTGTATGGGCTTAGGGAGGGGAAGAACTGGGGTCATTTATTCTACCAAATACAATGCTATAGGCATTGTTATGTACCTTACCTTTTTTTTTTTTAACCTAACACTGTATCTTAGAAATGACTTCATATTAGCCCACAAAGAGCTTCTTTGTTTTTTATTCTATTTCATTTTGCCAGCCCCCATTGAAGGAAAATATATTGCTTACAGTCTTTTGTTATTATCTAACAATGCTGCAGTGAGTAACATTGAACATATGTCAGATAAATTCCTAGAGGTGGAATTACTAGGTCAAAAGGTATGCATATTTATTATGTTTGATAGTGACTTCCAAATTAAACTTAAAATTTTGTATTTTTTTTCACTCTAAAGAAATGGAAGTTCAGGTTTGTGCAGTGGCAGCATCATAGCCAATGAGGTTTATCTGAGGAGTGGTTATTGCTAACTGAAAACTTTTCCCAATATCCCGCCATGATGGCTTGAAATATAGTTGGCATTGGCAATTTTTGACATTCTCTATGGAGACTAAACTAAAAATAAAAATTAAAAAAAAGAAAATGGAAGTTCATAATTTAAAATTTTTAATTTTTGCACAAATTGATGGGGTACGTGTGAAATTTTATTACATGTATATAGGGCATAGTGATGAAGTCAGAGTATTTAGGGTATTCATAACCCAAGTACAATACATTTTTGTTAAGTATAATCAGCCTAATGTGCTATTAAATACTGAATTTATTCCTTCTATCTTACTGTATATTTGTGCCCTTTAACCCATTTTTCTTCATCCTCCTCCCTGCCCCCCACTCACCCTTCCCAGTCTCTGTTATTTGTCTGTCCACTCTCTATCTCCATATGATCAAGTTTTTTAGCTTCCACATATAAATGAGAACATTCAATATTTGTTTTCTTTTTGTGCCTGGCTTATTTCATGTAAGCTAATGACTTCCAGTTCCACTGATGTTGCTGCAAATGACATGATTTCATTCTTTTTAATAACCATATAGTATTCCATTGTGTATATGTACCACATTTTCTTTATCTATGCATCTGTTGATGGACATTTAGGTTGGTTCCATATCTTTGCTATTGTGAATAGTGCTGGAGTAAACATAAGAGTGCAGGTATGCCTTTGATACATTGATTGCTTTTCCTTTGGGTAGATACATGGGATTGCTGGGTCAAATGGTAATTCTATTTTTAGTTTTTTGAGAAATCTCCATACTGTTTTCCATAGTGGCTACACTAGTTTACATTTTCACCAACAATGTGAAAGAGTTCCTTTTCTCTGCAACATCTCCTATTTTTTGTCTTTTTAGTAATAGCCATTCTGACTGGGGTAAGATGATCTCACTGTGGTTTTGATCTGCATTTACCTGATGATTAGCAATGTTGAGTATTTTTTCATATACCTTTTGGCTGTTTGTATGTCTTCTTTTAAGAAATGTCTTTTCATGTCCTTTTCTCACTTTTTAGTGGCAATGTTTGTTGTTTTCCTGTTGAGTTATTTGAGTTCTCGGTATATTCTGGATATTAAGCGCCTGTTAGATGAATAGTTTACAAACATTTTCTTAAATTCAACAGGTTGTTTCTTCACTCTATTGATTGTTTCCTTTGCTGTGCAGAAGATTTTTAGTTTAATTTGCCTATTTTTGTTTTTGTTGCCTGTGCTTTTGAAGTCTTGGTCATAAATTCTTTGCCTAGATCAATGTCCAGGAGAGTTTTTCATAGGTTTTCTTGTAGTGTTTTTATAGTTTGAAGTTTTATGTTTAATGCATTTTGAGTTTTTTTTAATATGGTAAGAGATAGGGGTCCAATTTCATTCTATATGTGGCTATCCAATTTTTCCAGCACTGTTTATTGAAGAAAGTATCCTTTCCCCAGTGTAAGTTCTTGTTGGCTTTGTCAAAAATCAGTTGGCTATGTATGTGGCTTTATTTCTGGGTTCTCTATTCTGTTCCATTGGTATATATGTCTGTTTTTATACCAATATCATGCTGTTTTG
This sequence comes from Pithecia hirsuta, assembly GCA_963573645.1. Taxonomy (NCBI): domain Eukaryota; kingdom Metazoa; phylum Chordata; class Mammalia; order Primates; family Pitheciidae; genus Pithecia; species Pithecia hirsuta. The sequence continues at coordinate 23,886 of CAUYLZ010061046.1, forward strand.
GTTACTATAGGCTTACAATATGTTTTGAAGTCAGGTAATGTGATGCTTCCAGCTTTCTTCTTTTTGCTCAGGATTGCTTTGGCTATTTGGTCTCTTTTTTCATTTTGTATGAACTGTAGGTTTTTTTATAACTTTGTGAAGAATTGTGTTGGTATTTTGATAAGGATTGCATCAAATCTATAGACAGCTTTGGACAATGTGGTCATTTTAACTAGATTAATTCTTCCAATCCATGGGCATGCATTTTATTTTATTTTTTTCATTTGTCTATGTCATCTTCAATTTCTTTATCAGTGTTTTCTAGTTTTCCTTGTAGGGATTTTTTTTTTTTTGAGACAGAGTCTGGCTCTGTTGCCCAGGCTAGAGTGCAGTGGTATGATGGTTGAACACAACCTCCGCCTCCTGGCTTCAAGCGATTCTCCTGCCTCAGCCTCCTGAGTAGCTGGGACTCCAGGTGGGTGCCACCACACTGGGCTAATTTTTTTTTTGTACTTTTAGTAGAGATAGGGTTTCACTGTGCTAGCCAGAATGGTTTCAATCTCCTGACCTCGTGATCCCCCCGTCTTGGCCTCCCAAAGTGTTGGGATTATAGGCATGAGCCACCATGCCCAACTACTTGCAGAGATCTTTCATTTCCTTGGTTGAAATTATTCCTAAATATTTTATTTTCATAACTATTGTAAATGGGATTGCCTTCTTTTCTTTCGTGGCTAGCTCATTATTGGCCATTATATAGAAATGCTAATGATTTTTGTACATTGATTTTGTATCCTGCAACTTTTTATTTTAAAAAAGTCAAACCTTCATAAAAGTTGAAAGAATAGTACAATAAAAACCCATATACCCTTCATGAAGATTAAACACTTGTTAACATTTTGCCACATTTGTTCTCTCTGTGTATATACATATATATAACACTATATAGCACACACACATATATATATATACACAGAGACATATATACACAGAGACATATTTCATGAGCCATTTGACATTAAGTTGGAAATATCAAGACACTTTTTCAGCCTGTATTGCCTAAAAACAAGGGTGTTTACCTACATAATCATAATTTTGTCAGCACACCCAAGAAAGTTAATATTGACAGAATAATATTATTTAATTAATAGCCCATATTCAGATTTCCTGATTGCCCCAATAATGCTATTTAGAGCTTTTTTTTTCAACCAAAGATCCAAACTTCAAGATAAAATGGCATACAAATTCATGTACTTGTCATGTGTCTAGTAGTCTTTCATATCGATGTTTCCCACTTCTTTTCATCTTTCATGAACTATTCATTTTGAAGACTTTAGGCCAGTTATCTTGTATCATGGCCTATAATTTGGATTTGTCATACTGTTCCCTCATGAATATATTGAGGTTAGACATTTTTGGCAAGGATACCACATAGGTGGTTTCCATTGCATCACATCAAGAGGTATACAATGTCAATTTGTCCTATTGCCAAGTTTTATCACTTGGCCAAAGTAGTGTAATCCAGATTTCCCCATTGTAAAGGCACGTTCTCCTCCTTTGTAATTAATGTTAAATTAATATCTTTAAAGTGCGACCATGTAAGTGTTCTGTTCCCCAACAACTTTCACCTGATAGTTTTCGCATTCATTATGATCTCTATCTGAATTGTTTTTTAACATAGTGGGTACAAAGGTATGTTTTCCTAATTCTGTTGTTCCTTCCACATTTATCAGCTATCCATTCTTCTGTAAAGGAAGCTGACCCCCTTCTTTTTATATGTCACTTCAAATTCTTTTTTAAAATTAATCAATGTGTTATAACCTGTTACCATTATTGGACTGCTGCATGAATAGACAGATGAACAAAACAAAGCAGAAAGTCCAGAAATAGACCCAAGTATATATGAAAATGTAATATTTAATAAACGTGGTATACCCAAATTACTGGGGCAAAGATGGACTTTATTTATTTATTTATTTATTTATTTATTTATTTATTGAGACAGAGTTTCACTCTTGTCTCCCAGGCTGGAGTGTGATGGTGCGATCTTGACTCACTGCAACATCTGCCTCCCAGGTTCAAGCAATTCTCCTGCCTCAGCCTCCCGAGTAGCTGGGATTACAGGCATGCACCACCACACCCGGCTAATTTTTTGTATTTTTAGTAGAGACAGGGTTTCACCATGTTGGCCAGGCTGGTTTCAAACTCCTGACCTCAGGTGATCCACCCACTTCGGCCTCCCAAAGTGCTGGTATTACAGGCGTGAGCCACCACACCCAGCCAAGATGGACTTTTTAAATAAATGTTATTGGCATAACTGGATAGCCATTTGGATAAAAAGGTAATTTGGTCCCATACTTCACATTGTACCCTAGAATAAGCTCCAAATGAAGCTTATTATATAAAATACAAAAAAATATAAAAAATAAAACCATATAGGTACTAGATGGTCCAAATATAAAAAATAAAACCATATAGGTACTAGAAGAAAACATGGATTAATTTCTTTATAATCTGTGTGTGGGGAAAGCCTTTTAAATATGACTCCAAATCCAAATACCGTTAAATGATAAGTATTTTCAAGCACATAAAAATTAAAGTAAAAACCTTTTTTTGCACGGCAAAAATTAGATAGACAAAGTTAAAAGAAAGATGATGAAGGCCGGACGTGGTGGCTCGCACCTGTAATCCGAGCACTTTGGGAGGCCGAGGCAGGTGGATCACCTGACGTCAGGAGTTTGAGACCAGCCTGACCAACATAGAGAAACCCCATCTCTACAAAAAATACAAAATTATCTGGGTGTGGTGGTGCATGCCTGTAATCCCAGCTACTCTGGAGGCTGAGGCAGGAGAATTGCTTGAACCCGGGAGGCAGGGGTTGCAGTGAGATGAAATCACGCCACTGCACTCCAGCCTGGGCGAGAGAGCAAGATTCCGTCTCAAAAAAAAAAAAAAAAAGATGATGAAACTGAGAAAATACAACGCATATACTAAATAAAGGGCCAATATCCCAAACATGTAAAGAACTTTTAAAATCTAGAGAAAAAAGGCTAAAAAAGTCTCAGGAAAATGGGCAAAAACAT
>CAUYLZ010061047.1:0-28104 GCA_963573645.1 Pithecia hirsuta
GTTGGTCAGACTGGTCCTGAACTCCCGACCTCAGGTGATCCGCCTGCCTTGGCCTCCCAAGTGCTTGTGTTACATGCGTGAGCCACCACGCCCAGCCTGACTTAAAAATATCTTAACAGACTCCTGAGATGTTTAATTGGCGTTAGATTAAAAAAAAAAACTTTTTTTTTTTTTTTTTAACAAAGATGGGGTTTCACCATGTTGGTCAGGCTGGTCTTGAACTCCTGACCTCAGGTGATCCACCCACCTTGGGCCTCCAAAGTGCTTGGATTACAGGCGTGAGCCACCACGCCCAGCCAAAAAAAAAAAGTCTTAACAGACAACAAATGAGCTTGAAATGGTATAATGGAATATAGCCTCACTTAATAAATATAACTCGAAGCCTCCAAGGATTAACTCAAGAAAGCAAATTTCAAGCAACTGACTTACCTACAACCACTGTGACCCTCACTTTGATGATCACTTCTTCCCCCATGCTAGACTATAAAAGCATTCTCCTCCTGTTTTACATTCTTGTTTTACTCACCAGTCTAATCTCATGAGTTGTGAGGCTCCCTATCAATTCTTTCTGTTCTCATACGTTTTCATTCCAGCCTCATTCTCTGACAATCAGGCCTTGGTTCTGCCCCTGTAGCCGTGCTTCTGCCATGTGACATTGCTCTCTTTGGCTATAGGTGACTGATTGAATCAGCAAGGTGTACCTCATCTAAGCTGGGCCTATCATATCTGTTCTTTCTGGAATTTGGAACTGGGACCAACAGGCCATCTACAGTCTCAATGTGTCTGGATTTTTGTATGCTGGTAGTTGTGAGAGAATCATAGTCTGCCATATGGAAACTGAGAAGCAGGAAAAGCCCTTTTGCTGTCATTTTGCCACAAAGAGACTCAGACATTAGAGAGCAGAGAGAAGTGTGTAGGTTCCTGGCAGCTTTCTGGATCCAGATCATTCTAATGGCTGGGGGCAATCCACCTCTTATAAGACCTGAAACTTAATACAATTTGAGGGAGGTCCTCTTTTTTTAAAAAATAGAAAATTATGAATACAAAATTAGGTACAAATGTGAATATTTATTTAGAATGTGTACTAAATCACCAAAAATAACATTTTTTTTTTTGAGATACAGTCTTGCTCTATCGCCTAGAATGGAGTGCAGTGGTGCCATGGCTCACTGCAGCCTCAACCTCCTGGGTTCAAGAGATCCTCCAACCTCAGCCTCCCAAGTAGCTAGGACTACAGGCACACACCACCACACCCAACTAAGTTTCATATTTTTTGTAGAGACAAGATTTCGCCATGTTGCCCAGGGTGGTCTCAAACTCACGAACTCAAGCAATCATCCCACGTTGGCCTCCCAAAGTGCTGGAATTACAGGTGTGAGCCACTCTACCCAGCCCATTGCTTTGTTTTTTTTTTTTTTTGAGACAGGGTCTTGCTCTGTTGCCCAGGCTAGAGTGCAGTGGTGCAATCTCAGCTCACTGCAACCTCCGCCTACTCGGTTCAACAGATTCTCTTGCCTCAGTCTCCCAAAAAGCTGGGACTATGGGTGCATACTTGTAATCTCACCACTCCACTAAAGCCTGAACAACAGAGCAAGACCCTATCTCTAAATACATATATAAACAAAACATATATATGTAAAAATATGTAAATAAAAATATATAATACATTAATGAAATATATTCAAAACAATGAATAAATAAATTTAGTAAATAAATTTTAAAATGACAAAAAGGTCCTTTTCACATCCATCCAAATCAGGTGTCATTTGTTCTTTTATTTATTTATTTATTTATTTATTGGAGACAGAATCTCGCTCTTTCACCAGGCTGGGGTGCAGTGACAGGATCTCAACTCACTGCAATCTCCATATCCTGGGTTCAAGCAATTCTCCTGCCTCAGCCTCCCAAGTAGCTGGGATTACAGGCACGTACCACCATGCCCAGCTAATTTTTTTGTGTTTTTAGTAGAGACAGGGTTTCACCATGTTGGCCAGGATGGTCTCGATCTCTTGACCTCGTGGTCCACCCACCTCGGCCTCCCAAAGTGCTGGGATTACAGGCGTGAGCCACTGCGCCCGGCCTGTTCACATTTTCCTATTCTTTTTTCTTTATCTTTGTTGGATTGAACTAATTAGACCTTGTCTTCAAGCTCTGAATTTCTTTCTTTACTTATTCAGTTCTGTTGCTGAGACTTTCCAGAGCATTTTGCATTTCTATAAGTGTGTTCAATGTTTCTTAAAGTTTTTATTGTTTTTTCTTTATGCTATCTATTTCCTTGAATATTTCTCCTTTCACTTGTTGTACATATTTTTATTTCCTTGCATTGGGTTTTGCCATTTTCTGGTGCCTTCCTGATTAGCTTGATAACTAACCTGAATTCTTTTTCAGGTAAATCAGGGATTTCTTGGTTTGGATCCATTGCTGGTGAGCTGGTATAATTTGTCAGGGGAGGAGTGGTGTTAAAGAGCCTAGTTTTGTCGTATTACCAGAGTTGGTTTTCTGGTTTCTCCTCATTTGGGTAGGCCCTAGGAGAAGGAAGGTCTAGGGCTGAAGGCTGTTGTTCAGATTCTTTCATCCCACCAGGTGTTCCCTTGATGTAGTACTCTCCCCCTTTTCTTATTAATGTGGATTTCTGAAAGCTGAGCTGTAGTGATTTTTATCTCTCTTCTGGGAAAAGCCACCCAGCAAGTCTACCAGGCTCTGAGCTGGTGCTGGGGGTTACCTCCACAGAGTCCTGTGATGTGAACCATCTATTGGTCTCTCGCTGTGGATACCAGCACCTGTTCCAATGGAGGTGGCAGGGGGTTAAAATGGACTCTGTGAGGGTTCTTAGCTTTGGTGGTTTAATGCTCTATTTTTATCCTGGTTGGTCTCCTGCCAGGAGGTGGTATTTTCCAGAGAGCATCAGCTGGGGTAGTATGGAGAGGAACCAGCAGTTAGCTTAAAGTAAGTTAAACTATATTATTGGAAATAATTTCAAAGTTACAGGGGTAAGAATAGTACAAAGATGATCTGCATACCATTTACCCAGATTCACATATTTTCTCTCTCTCTCTCTCTCTCTCTTTCTCTCTCTCTCGTGTTTTTTGAACAATTCGAGAGTAAGTTTTATTTATCATGGGTCTCATTTTTAAATATTTCCATTAGTACTTCTTAACAACCTGAGCATTATCTTACATGATCATACTACGGTTATCAACTTTGTTAAATTTAACCTTGATAAAACATACTTTTGTCTATTCTACCATGAGTATTAAATTTTATTAATTCACCCAATAATGTTCCTTGTCTTTTATAAAATTCAAACTTTGGAAGAATATAGCCAGCATTTTCTTCTAACTGAATAGTCCTTATTTGGAGTTTATCTGAGATTTCCTTAGGATTAGATATGTTATGTATTCTCGGTGGGATAGCATGTAGATGATACTGTGTCCTCAGGATATCACATGTGGAGGCACACAATGTCCATCCATGTTATCTCTGCCTCAGTTTCTCCATTTGAACAACATAAACAACAATTTATTCCATAGAGGGATAGTGTTGGCATGATACGGGGGCATGATTTGGGCAGGGAACCCATCCAAGCAAGACAAAGATGAAAGCTTTTACAGGCTCACACTTCCAGCCCCAGGACCCCGACACTCACCTACCTTTGAAGATGTCGGAGTTGGAGGTGCTGATACCTATTTGGCTGGTGGCTCTTCTTCTTTGCCTCTCGGAACGTGGAGCCCCTACACAGTGGGCATGCGGTGAGCAGAGCAAACCAATTATGCAGATCTTAGTCATGCTTCTGGTTGTGGCAGATCTGTATGTTCTGTCCCAAACCATAAGCTGGGTACATACAGAACATTGTCCCTGAATTCCTATTGAAGGAGGACTTTCTTCTTTTTGCTGCAGGCAATATAGCTAGAGACAGAACACCATGCACCTGCAGAAGCCTCTCCTCCCCTAACATACACAGAAGTCTGGGCGATTGTGGAGTGGAAGGAGGATCTATGTATCTATTTTTCTCTAACATTGTGTGAGAATTTTCATAAAGTCTCATCCATATTTATATTAACTTCTCATTGCTAGCATCAGCCTAATACCACCTTGATAAGATTGCTGATAGCAATCTCTTGTGACTTTTGTGAGGAAAAGAGAGATCTCCTCTAAGAGGGCTTGGAAATTTTCACATAACATGTAGATTTTAAATATGTAAACTTACACTATACTCAAATCCTACCTCCCACTTAGTCTAGGAAAGTGACTAACCATCTCTGTGCCTCAATTTCCTCATTTTTAAAGTGAGAATAGCAGCACTTTCTTCGTAGGATTTTTATAAGGATTCCATGAATTAGTTTGTGTTAGGCCCTGAAAGCCAGTGTCTGACATATAGGCAGTGCTATGTATGGTTTGTTAAATAAAACACTTATTGACGTATCCAGAATCACCCAGTTGAACACCAAATTCACTGTGAGTCAAGTATTTAACATGTATTAATTAATACTCTCAATGACCCTGTGAGTTTAGTGCTAAATATTTATATTTTGCAGATGCAGAAACTGAAACATAGAGGAGCTAAGCAACTTGCCCAAGGCCACATACCCAATAAGTGGTAGACACAAGATTTGAAAGGAAGTGAGTCCAGAGCCAGGTATGACAGACGGTGAAGCCCCCAGCTTCTCCTGGACCTCAGAGCCACGACACACCTTGGGCTTATTCCCGTCACCAAAAGCACTCTCTCCAGGTACCCTTACAGTGCTAGCAGAGGGGCATAATGGGAAGGGAAATTCCAGGGGCTGAGCTGACTGTGAGAGCCTCTGAGTAAGTCTCGACTGGGTCTGAGACTATTCCCAGAGTTGTTTGGTTGGGATGAGAAAGTGGGAGAGAAGCAAAGCCTGTGGATTGCCCTAACATTTTCTTCTCCAGCTCTATTTCCTTGCCTCTTCCCACTTTACAACATACTCTTGGTCTTGGCCTATTCATGGGACCTCTTATCACTTTATCTCACTTACTTCTCTCTGTAGAAAAAAAAAAAAAGGTTTCAGGATGTAATTTTTTGCTCTGGTATTAATAAAAGAGCAACTCATGCTTAGTGCATAAATCTTGTAAAACGACAATTAAATTTAAAAATCACTGTTAATCTTGTCAACCTATGCTAACACTTGTACAGATATTCTAGGAGACTTTTTCTTGTGTACGTATGTGTTTTTAAATAGTGAATAATCCTGTAACTATTTTTAGGTCTAATATTTGTAATAAGTATTTTCCTGTATTCCTAAAAATATTTTCAAAAATTTCATAGATTGGTAGATTACTCTGCCAATTTACCACCAGTTGTTGACAAGGTTGGTGGTTCCAGTTTTCCCTATTGTATAAATTCACTATTATTAGTTACAAAATCATAATTAAATCCTTGAGTATTTCTGTATTCCTTGAGAAAGCCAATAAAAGTAAAAATAGAGATACACATGATTCAATCTGTGCATAAATATTACCAGTTCTCTCTTCATAATGTTTAGGCTATACTTGTACCAACAGACAAATGGTCTGAAAATGTCAGACCATTTCCTTCATCTTGACCCTGACTATAGACAGTCAGAGGATCCAGATGGTAAGCCAGAGGAGCCAGCAGACTATTGACAATTCACAGTTGTCTAGTGCCACAATCATAGGCTTTACACTCATCAGATGTAAACTTAAAATCCAGTTTTACAGAGGGTATATGATAGATAGCAAAAAATAAAAATAAGAAAACCATCTTTATCATTTGCTAACTGTGTGACCTTGGGCAACTCATTTCACTTCTGGAAAACTCCATTTAATGACATGGAAAAATGAGAGTACAGGCATACCTCAAAGATATTATAGATTCAGTTCCAGGCCACCCTAATAAAGTAAGTCAAACAAATATTTTCATTCCTCAGTGCATATAAAAGATATGTTTACACTATACTGTAATCTACTAAGTGTGTGACAGCATTATGTATAAAAACAGCATACATGCTTTAATCTAAAACTACTTTCTTGATAGAAAGCAATACCAAGATCTCTCAAAACCATACACTTGCATGTGCTTGTTAGAATATGCTCCTGTTCCTGAATGACTTTTTGGTAAACAACAAAATTAAGACAGAAATCAAGAAGTTTTTTAAAACTAGTAAGAACAAAGATACAACATACCAAAATCTCTGGGACACAATTAAAGCAGTGTTACGAAGAAAGTTCACAGCACTAAATGCCCAAATCAAAAAGTTAGAAAGACCTCCAGTTAACAACCTAACATTACACCTAGAGGAACTTGAAAAACAAGAGCAAACCAACCCCAAAGCTAGTAGAAGAAAAGAAATAACCAAAGTTAGAGCTAAACTGAACAAAATGGAGATTAGAAAAACCATACAAAAGCTCAGTGAAACCAAAAGTTGATTCTTTGAAGAATAAATAAGACTGGTAGGCCACTAGACTAATAAAGAAAGAAAAAATCCAGATAAACACAATCAAAAATAACAAGGGGATATTACCACTGACCAAACAAAAATACAAGTAAAAATCAGAGACTATTACAAACACTCCTATGCACACAAACTAAAAAACCACACAAAATTGATGAACTCGTGGAATCATACAACCTCCCAAGATTAAACCAGGATAAAATTGGAACTCTGAACAGACCAATAGCAAGTACCAAAATTAAATCAGTAATTTAAAAAAAAAAAAACTTACCAAACAGAAAAAGCCCTGGACCAGATGGATTCACAGCCAAATTCTACCAGACATGTAAAGAAGAGCTGGTACCAATCCTACTGAAATTATTACAAAAAATTGAGGAGGAGGGACTCCTCCCTAATTGATTCTATGAGGCCAGCATCATTCTGACACCAAAAACCAGCAGAGACACAATAAAAAAAGAAAACTTCAGACCAATATCACTGATGAACATAGATGCAAAAATCCTAAACAAAATACTAGCAAATCAAATCCAGCAGCACATCAAAAAGCGAATCTACCACATTGTTTCCTGTTGGGAGCTCCCTGCCACCCCCACCCCCCCAAAAAAAACTAATTCACCACGATCAGGTAGGCTTTATCCCTGGGAAGCAAGGTTAATTCAACATATGCAAATCAATACATGTGATTCATCACATAAACCGAACTTAAAAATAAATACATGATCATCTTAATAGATGCAGGAAAGAACTTTGATAAAATTTAACATCCCTTCATATTAAAAACCCTCAACAAACCAAACATCAAAAGTACATCACACAAGACAATAACAGCCAGCTCTGACAAACCCCCAGCCAACATCATACTGAACTGACAAAAGCTGGAAGTATTCCTCTTGAGAAGCAGAACAAGACAAAGATACCCACTCTCGCCACTCTTACTCAATATGATATTGAAGTCCTAGCCAGAGCAATCAAGCAAGAGAAAGAAATAAAAGTCATCTAAATAGGAAGAGAGGAAGTCAAACTATCTCTCTTCACAGACAATATAAGTCTAGAAAACCCTGTAGTCTCTGCCCAAAAGCTTCTAGATCTGATAAACCACTTCAGCAAAGGTTCAGGATAACAAACTCAATGTACAAAAATCAGCAGCATTTCTAGCAGCATTTCACTTGCATGAAATGCATTTTATGAAAAATGTAAAGAAATACATCCAAGCTGAGAGCCAAATCAAGAATGCAATCCCATTCACAATAGCCACAATAAGAATAAAATACCTAGGAATACAGCTAACCAGGGAAGTGAACGATCTTTACAATGAGAATTATAAAACACTGTTGAAAGAAGTCAGAGATTACACAAACAAATAGAAAAACATTCTATTCTCATGGATAGGAAGAATCAACATTATTAAATAGTCATACTGCCCAAAGCAATTTATAGATTCAATGTTATTCCTATATACAAACTACCAACAACACTTTTCACAGAATCAGAAAAATTCATTTGAAAATTCATTTGGAAACAAAAAGGGACTGAATAGCCAAAATAATTGTAAGCAAAAAGACCAAAGCTGAAGGCATTACACTGCTGGACTTCAAACTATACTACAAGGCTACAGTAATCAAAACATCATGGTACTGGTACAAAATCAGACACATTAACAAATGGAACCGAATAAAGAACCAAGAAATAAAGCCATACACCTACAACCATCTGATCTTCAACAAAGCTGACAAAAACAAGCAATGGGAAAAGGACTTCCTATTCAATAAATGCTGCTGGCATAACTGGCCAGTGGTATAAATTATTTCAGCAACTGTGAAAAGCAGTCTGGAGATGTCTCAAAGAACTTAAAATGGAACTACCATTTGACCCAGCACTTCCGTTACTGAGTATATACCCAAGGGAATAGAAATTGTTCTACCATAAAGACGTATGCCTGCATGTGTTCATCACAGCACTGCTCACAATAACAAAGACATGGAATCAACCTACATGCCCATCAGTGGTGGACTGGATAAAGAACATGTGGTATGTATACACCATGCAATACTACATAACTGTTTTTTAAAATTAGATCAGCTGGGCGAGGTGGCTCAAATCTGTAATCCCAGCACTTTGGGAGGCCGAGGCAGATAGATCAACTGAGGTTAGGAGTTTGAGACCAGCCCGGCTAACAGGGTGAAACCCTGTCTCTACTAAAAATACAAAAATTAGCCGGGCGTGGTGGCAGGTGCCTGTAATCCCAGCTACTTGGGAGGCTGAGGCAGGAGAATCACTTGAACCCAGGAGGCGGAGGTTGCAGTAAGCCGAGATCGCGCCACTGCACTTGTGCCTGGGGGACAAGAGTGAGACTGAGTCTTAAAAAAAAAAAAAAAAAAAAATGAGATCATGGCCTTTGCAACATGGATGGAGCTAGAGGCCATGAAGCAGGAACAGAAAACCAAATACCACACATTCTCACACAAGTGGGAGCTAACCATTGAGTACACATGGACACAAAGAAGGGAATACTAGACACTGGGACCTATTTTAGGGTGGAAGTTGGGAGGAGGGTCAGATTGAAAAACTGCTTATCACATGTTATGCTTATTATCTGGATGACAAAATTATCTATACACCAGACTTTCACAACACGCAATTTATCCATCTAACAAACCTGCATGTGTACCCTTTGAGCCTAAAATAAAAGTTGGAAAGAAGGAAAAAAAAGAAGAAAAATACTTTATTGCTAAAAATGTTTTTGTTAGTGTAGCACCTTGCCTCAGTGTTGTTGGCTGCTGACTCATAAGGGTGGTGGCTTCTGAAAGTTAGGTAGCTGCTGAAATTTCTTAAAATAAGACAACAATGAAGTTTGCCACATTGATTGACTGCCCTTCATGAACAGTTGTGCTGTAGCATGCAATGTTGTTTGTTAGCATTTTGCTCACAGTAAAACTTTCAAAATTAGTCAGTCTTCTCAAATCCTTTCACTGTTTTATCAATTAAGTATATGTGATATTCTAAATATTTGTTGTCATTTCAACAATTCATTTTCTTTCTCAGCATGCTTACCAGGGGAAGTTTGCATCTTAATAAACCACATTCTTTGCTCATCCATTCAGGTTTTATCATGAGATTGCAGCAATTCAATCACATCTTCAGGCTCAACTTTAGTTCTCCTGTTATTTCCACCACAGCTGAGGTTACTTATTCCACTGAAGCCTTACACCCCTCAAAGTGATCCATGAGCATTGGAATCAATTTCTTCCAAACTCCTATTAGTGTTGATATTTTGACCTCCTCTTGTCAATCATGAATGTTCTTAATGGCATGTAGAATGGTGAATTATTTCCAGAAGGTTTTCAACTTATTTTGCCCAGATCCATCAGCAAAATCGCTATCTATGGCATCTATGGCCTTATAAAATGTATTTTTTAAATAATAAGACTGAAAGTCAAAACTGCCCTTGCTCTAGGAGCTGAAGAATGGACGTTGTGTTAGCGGGCATGAAAACATTAATCTTCTCGCACATTTCCATCAGAGCTCATGAGTGACCAGGCACATTGTCAATGTGCAGTAATGTTTGAATGGAAACTTCTTTTCTGAGCAGTAGGTCTCGAAAGTGGACTTAATATAAATCATGATGCATATTATGGACTTAATATAAATCATGTGCTATCATCCAGGCTTAGTTGTTTCATTTCTAGAGTGCAGGCAGAATAGATTTAGTATAATTCTGAAGGGACCACGGATTTTCAGAATGGTAGATGAGAATTGGCTTCAACTTAAGGTCACCGGCTCCACCAGCCCCTAACAAAGGAGTTGTCCTGTGCTCTCTAGCTATGAAAGTTCTAGATGCCATCTTCTTCCAACAGAAGGCTGCTTCCTCTACATTGAACATCTGTTGTTTAGTGTAGACACCTTCATCGCTTATCTTAACTAGATCTCTGGGTAACTTGCTGCAATTTCTACATCATCGCTTGCTACTCCACCTTGCTCTTTTATTTTATGGGGATGGCTTCTCATGAACCAACCACTGCTAACTTTTCTTCTGCAGCTTCCTCACCTCTCAGCCTTGATAAAATTGAAGGGAGTAATAGTCTTTCTCTGGATTAGGCTTTAAGAGAATGTTGTGGGTGGTTTGACATTCTATTCAGACCACTAAAATTTTCTTCATATTAGCAATAAGGCTGTTTTTACTTCTTATCATTTATGTGTTCACTGGAGTAGCCATTTTGATTTCATTCAAGAACTTTTCCTTTGCATTCCCAATTTGGCTAACTGATGCAAATGACATAGTTTTCAGCCTGTCTCAGTTTTCAACATGCCTTCTTCACTAAGTTTTATCATTTCTAGCTTTTTATTTCAATTGAGAGATGTGTGACTCTTCCTTTCATTTGAATACTTGGAGACCAGTGCAAGGTTATTAATTTCCCTAATTTCAATATTGCTGGGTCTCAGATAATATGAAGGCCTAAGAAGAGGGAGAGAGACAGGGAAAGAGTTGGCCAGTGGAGCAGTCAGAACACATGCATTTATCAATTATGCTCATCATCTTATACAGGCACAGTGCATAGTGCCCCAAAACACTTACATTCACATGGAAAAGCAGCATGGTCTGGGAGATAGAAAGAGAACAAATAATGCAAAAGCAGTGGCAACCACAAGACTACGTGTTTGCTCTCAAACAGAACAGGCCTCATCTGTGATTCTTTTCAGGCTAGAACTTGACACTTTGGAGATCCAGATTATGGAAGAATTTGCATTTGCTTCTTCCTCTGCCTCCAAGATGTTCACGTTCTTCTAAGGGGCCTCACTACCCTACTCTACATAATATGAGGGCACATAGATGTTTTCATAGAAGACAGAGCACACAGTCATAACCAAATGGGCACTCCTTTCAGCTTTGAGTTCCCTGGGGCATTGTGAGCTGTCCAGAGAGCTCTCTGGAACACAGGTCAGGGCACCAGTGATTAGAAGAAAGCAGGGCAACTGCTTCCAGTAAAATTCATAGTCTCCGATGCTTATGCCAGTGACAGGGAATAGGTCAACCGGACACCCATGGCATGTCCATATGGTACAGTGCACTGAACTCGAACGGGGGAGGTTATTCTCTATGTGGTCCCTGACCGGTAAATTTGCCTCTCTAAATAGTGTCTCCTAGCCATGTTTGGAGATGGCCTGAGGTAATGCTTGGTAAGGGAGACTATCCGAAGAAGCACCAAATAAATCTCTTGGAGACCATCCCCCTACAGGCCACCTACCTCTGGTGACGTCTGTAATGGTGATTGATCATGATCTCTTTTCTAAGTTGCCCTTGTCCAAGAGAAGCTTTTGGCAGAGGTGAAGACGAGCCTGAAAAAAACTCAGAGCCCAGTGATGCCTCTGAGGTGGATCACAGCCTCTGGTCTGATGGGAAAATTTTCTTTACTGATGTCTCTTTCATTGAATGGCCCAGCAAGAAGCACTAGACTGGAGCATAACACTGCACACCTGCCTCTGGGCATGGCCTGTCCACTTGAAACCTCTTCACATTTGACTCATATGTGACCAAACCCAAGATCATTTCAGAGGAGTTGTGATTGCATAGAGTAAGAGAGAGTCTCTACCGCAGTGATTAATTTCCACCAACTCACAGCAGGATGACAGACAAGACCCACAGCCACTCCGTGCCAATTACTCCCCAGCAACAGCAGCATGGACTACATGTTTCCATGGACTTCCTCTTGATCAAAAGAAAAGAGAATGAGCCCCTAAGGAAGAGGGCTTGGGAAAGATAGGGACTATTCTGTTAATAGAAGGTGCTGGAGTGTCAGATCCTGAGACCCAAATTACATCCCATCAGAGGAGTAGCCAAGTTGGTGGGTGCTGGATAGGAGAAGCTTTGGGGTTGGTGTAGGCACTCACTCTCACTTGGATGCCTCTGGTCTCAAGTAATGGAGAGAAGTAAGCAAAAAGGGAGCCCAGAGGAAACACCCTCTTTCAGCCACATCATATCCTCTCCCTCTGTTATGGCCTTAAGCATGTCACTGGCCTTCCTGGGACTCATTATCCTCATTGTCAAGATACAGTAATCTGAACCTCAGAAAGAGATTGGGGAGCATGAGGTGGGGGTGCCCCAAGGCTAAGGAGAGCTTTGGGGTCTCCCACTCTTTACCTCAAGTTCTAACCGCCACCCGTCTCATGCTTAATGGGTCCTTCTGACTCCAGGGTGAAAAATATTCTCCTTAGCATAGGGAGATGCTGCACATGAGAAGTTTCTCCCACTGGGGGTACTGATTCAGTGAGCAAAACAGCAAGGGGCTAAGCCTCCTGAGGGCTAGCAGGGATTCATGGGCCACAGAGGGAGACGGAGGGTAGAGAAGCATAATCAGGGAGAGAAATTGAAGACCAAGACCCAAGAAGAAAGGGGTATCTGTGGGGGCTACAGTTGGCTCTCAATAATCACCTGTAGTGGCAGCAAAAGAGGCAGGATCCCTGGGTATTTGTTCTGGTTTATTTGATAGGGACAAGAAGTTCAGGCAGGGAAGAGGGCGACATTCATGTTGATGTTCTTGTGCTGGTGATTTGAGGTCCTTGTGCTTTGGATGTGGGCACAGTCTCAGATGGAAGGGTGCAGGGAGCAGGATGCACATCCCCGCCCACTCTCCTACTCACAGGATGCTCATGCAAACGTTCCCGCAGAAGGCTGAACAGCATACGTTATTTGCTTCACACTTTTGGAAATATGAACAGTGGTGGATACATAGACCTATGCTGGGTTGCTTCTTACAGATCTTGATTCCTGAAATGGTGCAGGAGCAGTCAATGAAACCATACACCTAGAGAACACCCTTCTCAAGCTTGAAGCTCCTCCAAGGCAGAACCAAGCCTCCCACCCCACCCCCGCCAGGACTCTTCTGCACTTTTCAGGGAACTTCCTTCTAGCCCATCCTAGTGATTGGTAGTATCTTTAATTTTATTTATTTATTTATTTTTTTTTTTATAGATAAATGGTTTCACCATGTTGGTCAGGATGGTCTCGATCTCTTGACCTCATGATCCGCCCACCTCGGCCTCTCAAAGTGCTGGGATTATAGGTGTGAGCCACCGCGCCCGGTCTTGTTATTTTTTTTAAGACAGAATCTCTTTCTGTCATCCAGGCTGGAGTATAGTGGCATGATCTCGGCTCACTACAACCTCCGCCTCCCGGATTCAAGCGATTCTCCTGCCTCAGCCTCCCAAATAGCTGGGATTACAGCCACTCACCACCACACCCGGCTAATTTTTGTATTTTTTTTTAGTAAAGACGGGGTTTCACCATGTTGAAACCAGCTCAGGCTGGTTTCAAACTCCTGACCTCGTAATCTGCCCACCTCGGCCTTCCAAAGTGCTGGAATTACAGGCATGAACCACCGCACCTGGTGGTAATTGGTAGTATCTTAAATCCTGTCTCCCCGCCCTGCCGTCTCACTCCAGTAGACCTCAATGCCTGGGCTTCCTGGACCCTCTTCATACACATGCATTCAGAACTCTGTCTCCGTATTAATCATGGCCTTGGTGAAGTAACCCCCACAGAATCTATAGTCTGACCCTAAGAGCTCAAAGAAGCCTGAGACATTTCCAAACCCTCCCCTATTCTCCAGAATTTTCAGAGTCCAGAAAAGAAGATGAACTTGCCTCTCATCCCTCTCTCTCCTCTTTGCACTGTCACTGTCCCTAATATCCCTTCCCACCACCCCCAGCCCCTTTGATGATAACCTTAACTTTGTTCTATATACCCCAACTTTTCATTGCTGTATGTCCTTTTTACCCTACACTTATACCCATTTCTACACTACTCCTAGCCTCATAACCGCTTCTAGATGTTTACTCCTCACAAATGTGCATAAATCAAAGAATAATTGTCCTGCTTTCCCACTGGATTCTCAGCCCTGACTCACCTTTCACTATGGGATCTACCATTTGTCTCTAAGTATTAGGAATGAACAACAAAAGATGTAGGTTCCCCCTTCATTCTCATTACTATTCCCAGGGCCAGCTAAGGGACTGGAGGGCCATGGTTTGGGACAGCCCAGAGTCTGCACAGCATTGTAGTCAGAGCTAGATATGCAGAGAGATTCCAACTCCTAGGTCCTACTCAGACTGGACACAGCTCCTCCATTCCCCCTACCCAACTCCCCCTCATCCATCTAGCAGCCCATCACCTACTCTGCATCCTCTTCCTGTCACGGTATCCTCGCCAGGCTTGCAGCAGCAACACACAGAGAACCAGGACTGGCAGCAGTGTCTGGGGTGGCATGACTGACTAGAGCATGAGCCCTAAGTCTGGCCAGGCAGTCACACACTTCCCTGCAGAGTTGCCTGTGGAGACGGAAGGCAAGAAAAACGAAATGATCCTCAGCGCCTTGCTGCCTCCACTGGCCAAGTCAGGGCAGAGCAAGAATCCTGGATTCCTGCCTTTGCCTTCTCTGGCCCTGTCCTTCTCCCTATAGGATAGGGCTTCTGCAGGAATGACGCCTCCTCCCGCATAACACGTCCTGTGTTCTTGCTAACAGAGGTTTCCTTTTCTGTTAAAAGGAAAACTTTTAAAAGAATAAATAAATATATCTGCTTTCTAATTACATAATTGTTTACAGGAAAAAAGAAAAAATATAATTTTTTAAAAGGTGCTTGGAATTAACCCATATTTTATTGCATTATCTTCTAGTTCCCCTGTATATTTAATGTAAATAATCTTTTATTTTCTCATTTTTGAATCACCTATCTTTTGTTACCTACCTTCTGCCACCTTTATTTAGTAACGCAAATATTTACAATGTCATTATTTCTCAAAAAGAAACGACATGATTTTTCTTTTTTTTTTTTTCTTTTTTGGTGAGGGTAGCTACAGGAAGCCACTCTAATTTCCACAGTTGTGAAGCCAGCCACTATAACATGAGCCCTTTTAAGAAGTGGCTATTTGCATATAATGGATGTGTTCATTATAAATTCTTTTTTTTTTTTTTTTGTTTAAGACAGAGTGCCACTCTGTCACTCAGGCTGGAGTGCAGTGGCATGATCTTGGCTCACTGCAACCTCCACCTCCTGGGTTCAATAAATTTGTGCCTCAGCCTCCTGAGTAGCTGGGATTATAGGCACGTGCCATCACACTCAGATGATTTTTGTATTTTTAGTAGAGATAGGGTTCCACCATGTTGGCCAGGCTGGTCTCAAACTCCTGACCTCAAGTGATCCACCCCTCTAAGCCTCCCAAAGTGCTGGGATTACTGATGTGAGCCACCACACTCGGCCCAATTATAAATTATTTTTATCAATTCATTACACAAAACTCTATATGATTGAGCTATATCTTTGATATTATTTTAAGTTCCAGGGTAAATGTGCAGGATGTGCAGGTTTGCTGCAGAGGTAAACATGTGCCATGATGGTTTGCTGCACCTATCAACCCATCACCTAGGTATCAAGCCCAGCATGCATTAGCTATTTTTCCTGATGCTCTCCCGCCCCTGACAAGCCCCAGGGTGTGTTGTTTCCCTCCCTGTGTCCATGTTTAGCTCCCACTTATAAGTGAGAACATGGAGTGTTTGATTTTCTGTTCCTGTGTTAGTTTGCCAAAGATAATGGCTTCCAGCTCCATCCATGTCCCTGCAAAGAACATGATCTTATTCCTTTTATGGCTGCATAGTACTCCATGGCGTATATGTGCCACATTTTCTTTATCCAGTCTATCATTGATGGGCATTTGGGTTGATTTCATGTCTTTGCTATTGTAAATAGTGCTGCAACGAACATATGCATGCATGTGTCTTTATAACAAAGGAATTAATTGAAAAGTTATGATAGCATTTACAATTTCCTTTTAAAACTTCACAGTGATTCACACCTGTAATCCCAGAACTTTGAGAGGCCGAGATGGGCGGATCACCTGAGGTCGGGAGTTCACGACTAGCCTGGCTAACATAGTGAAACCCCATCTCTACTAAAAATACAAAAATTAGCCAGACATGGTGGTACATGCCTGTAATCCCAGGTACTCAAGAGGCTGAGGCACGAGAATTGCTTGAACCCGGGAGGAGGAGGCTGCAGTGAGCCCACATTGCGCCACTACACTTCAGCCTGGGTGACAGAGTGAGACTCTTTCTCAAAAAAAAAAAAAATTCAAGCCTCTGTGAATAAATATAACAAAGACATGTACAATTTCCACAGGGAAAAATTATAAAAAGTGTTAAGGGACATGAATAAGATCTAGATACAGATGAGAGAGATAGCAAGATTAAGATTAGGGGGATACGGGGAATATGAAAACAATATGTGGCCCTGGAGTGGGTGTGATTGGGAGGTGCTTGGATTTCTGCCCTGCCTTTTTGATTGGAGTACACAGTGAAAGGCTAGTAGTCACAGCGGGCCTCTACTTTGCCCTCTTTCCCTCTCTTCTCCTCACAGCAGTGCCTGGTCAAACCCAGCAATCCTTGGCCCAGAACTTACTCACCTGTCCCACTGGCACCATGAATCCCGTGCTGTCTCTCCAGTTCCTACTGGTGTTCTGCCTAGCACTGCCGCTGGTGCCGGGGAGTCTCAAGCAGCGTTTTCTGAGTAGGTGCTGGGTCTGGGCCCGGGAGGGAAGTAATATCTGTGGACAGGAGAGGATCTGAGGGCTGAGAGTCTGTCATACCTCTTGGAAAAATACTGTGTCATGTTCAAGGGCCCAAGCTTTATTGTTGACAAGATCTAGGTTTGAATCTCTGCTCTATTGCTTACTGAGTGACCTTGGGCAAAGCACCCGGGCCTTAGGTTTTTATCCTTATAATGGATACGATTATATTGGGATAGTTAGAGGAGAACAGATAATGCATGCAGACATGGCTCACTCTTACTAGACCATAGTAAATGCTCAGTAATATTAAATGCTGTAAATGTGATCAGCATTATCATCCAGCTTAGCCTTGCTTCCCGTGGTTCCTTCATGGATGCTTGGACTCCCTTTTCAAGCATTAAAACAGAGACAATGAAGTTGGTAGAACTCAAGCTGGAATCTACATAACCTTGGCCTTGGAGGATGTTTTGGAAGTTAGGGGAAAAAAGGCTTGCACTTAATTCCACATTTTCAAACTCCAGAGGTACTGCACAGTTACCAGGAATTCGCATCAATGGGACAGTGTAGAGTCCATCTCAGTAGCCACCACAGCCCAGCTCAACTCAAAAGAGCTCTGGCTGTAGTAATGTTGACCTCAACCAATACCAAATGGGAAAAGAACTGTTATTCATTATACATCCACTCTTCTATGGCGAAAACATCTTCAGAATACTGGGGCTCAGAAGAGGGATATGTGTGGTAGCTCATGTGTCTGGGGAGGCTAGGTCCTGCTTTAGAAGTTTCAGAAAGGGCATGCAGGTTTGTAGGACTAAGAGGGACTAAGCAAGCTTCAAGAAAATAGGAATGCGCAGGGTAGAGTTAATTGGAGAATCAGAATTCGAGGAAAGGCACAAAGAGGTTTCTAAAAGACGGGTAGGTGCTGTGAGTGAAGTTGGGGCCAGATACCCAGAAGAGAGGTCAAAACTTGACAAGGCGACCTCTCTGAGATCTCTGGATCACTGTGTCTATCCCTAAACTGTTCTATTGAGCCCCAAGCTCTTCAAAGTGTGGACTAGCTCCACTTTCTTGCAGTGCCCCAGTGAGCTACAGGATAGCTGAGAGGCCAGGGGTGAGTACTAGTTATTGGTCTCCGTTAAATTGCCAGCAGCTTGGACCTCAGCTTCTTTTACCCCAATTCTGGTGCCATTTGCTGCTATGATTATAGTCATAACCTCTTTCTTCCTTCACTCCTTTCAAGTCATAATATTCTATAGCTTCCCTTCTAATTACAAATATCTGCAGAGAAATAGACCCACAGATGGGCAATGGAATGCCCTACTTTTGACTTTTGCCCTCAAAGAAAGGGCGAGCCACAAGGTACAAAAATTAGGACCTGGAAGGGCTTGGAGAAACGGGTTGATGGGGCACACCCTTAGAGTTCAGGAATAGAAAGGAGACTGTGGGTTGTGGCCTTAGGGAAGAAACTCCCAGGGCAGGAAGTCTTAGCTTTGAACTGAAATACTTGAGGGTAGGGAAGGAAATAGGAAGGCAACATAAAGATGCTTATTCTCCTCTAACAGTAGAAAGTGGGGCATCCTGGTGCTCTGGCCTCCTGATCCGGAGACACCAAGGAAGAAAAAGAACCTGAATCTTTGAACCCCATTCTGAAATCTCCACCCTTCTTACCATGAAAGAAGTCATTCCCAGAACTTACTTGTGAATTGGATCCCAGCTCTCTGATCCTGTACCTCCAGTCTACTGCGTGGTCTTCATCCTTTGCCAAAACTTATCTTTCTTTCATTCATTCTTCCTATACACAACTCACGTTAGGTTAACCTAACGGTAAACTATGTTGTTAATGAGAAGCTCTGTGACTTGCTGAAGACCACACAATGAGTCAGTGCAGAATGATTGTACAAACCTCTTTCTTGTTCACCATATACATCATTAATATCGTTGATAGGGACCCAACCATGGCCCTATGGAGACTTGGCGTCTGACCTACAAGGATGATGAATGACCAGTGGGTGCAGGCTTCTGCCAAACTCTATTCTTGATCAAAAAATATCCATGCCCTGCTTCCCTGCTCAGAACTCAGAAGAAGACAGCAGCTGAGGACAAAACCTGATGCCACCGCCCTGGAACCATGCAAGGCAGATGAGGGTGGCAGGTTTCCTGGCAGTTCCCTGGGCTTTCTGAGTTCTGAACATTACTCCAGCCTGCTGGTGAGGCCCTTCTCTTACTTGTTGTGTTCCAGAGTACATCTTGGAACCTCCACCCTGCGTATCAGAACCTGAAAACTGTACTCAATGGTGTGCATCCCAGGAAGATTGCCAGAAAGGATTTCATTGCTGTTCATCCTTCTGTGGGCTGGTCTGTTCATTAGGTACATTTCAAAAGCCCAACAGGTAAGAGACATCTCATATCCAGGCCTGATCCTAGAGCTGCTGGTGGAAGCCCAACAGAAGAGTCTCTTACTAGCAACTGTGCTGGATCTCTCCTTTTTTTTCCCCTTGGTGGCCATGTTGGCAACATGCCCCTTCTCTTGACCAAGGATAATTTCCAAAAAAGTCCTGATTAGAAAAGCCCTCCTCCTCTCCCGATCACCACACCCCATTACTATTATCTGTGAATCTCTGACTCTGCCTCTCTGAACACACCCACAATGACTTTATCCACAGACATTCCCCTGACCCAGAATCTACCCTTATCCCAGGGACACTTTACCTGCAAGTATAACCAAAATCCAAACGCAAATTTTGCTTTATGCTTTTGCTTGCCCTCCTTTCACAAGACACCATCCTTTGGCCACCAGTGTTCTTAGGCTCTGGAGATCCAGCCCAAGGGAAGTTTTGCTTAATTGTCCAGACATTAACACTAGCCCCAAGCCTGCTAAATGGAGTGTGCTCCCAGGGCAGAAAAAGAACATGAGGGTGCTGATGAGACATATGGTGTCTCTTTTTTTTTTTTTTTTTTCCTTGAGACAGAGTCTTGCTCTATTGCCAGGCGCCAGGCTGGAGTGCAGTAGTGTGATCTTAACTCATTGCAATCTCCGCCTCCCAGGTTCAAGCAATTCTCCTGCCTCAGCTTCCCAAAGTAGCTGGGACTACAGGTGCATGCCACCACACCCAGCTAATTTTTGTATTTTAGTAAAGATGGGGTTTCACGATGTTGGCCACGATGGTCTCGATCTCTTGACCTTTTGATCCGCCCACCTCAGCCTCCCAAAGTGCTGGGATTACAGGCCTGAGCCACCACACCCAGCCTATGGTGTCCTTATTTTTTTAGATGGGGTTTCACTCTTGTCACCCAGGCTGGAGTGCAGTGGCCCGAACTCGGCTCACTGCAACCTCTGCTTCCCAGGTTCAAGGGGTTTTCCTGCCTCAGCCTCCTGAGTAGCTGGGATTACAGGTGCCTGCCACTGTACCCAGCTAATTTTTGTGTTTTTGGTAGAGATGGGATTTCACCATGTTGGCCAGGCTGGTCTCGAACTCCTGACCGCAGGTGATCCATCTGCCCTGGCCCTCCAAAGTGCTGAGATTATAGGTGTGAGCCACCACGCCTGGCCAAGACATACGGTTTTTAATCCCATCTTTCAATGTGTCTTTCTATGACCTTGAGTAAGACAATTCCCCTCTTTTTTACTTTCTTTTTCTCATAAGTAAAATAAGGACTCTTGTTTTCTCTTGTTTGCAAGACCCAAATGAAATTTCAAAAGACCCACATTGGAAGACTCAACCAATGAGCCTCCTGGAAGCCTGGCAGTCTTCTTCCCTGCTGTATTCCCTACCACGAGCAGAATACCCAGCATATGAGTTAGTGTGCGGAGTGATTAAGCATGGGCTCAAACCTGAGCTCAAATCCTGGCTCTACCACTTCTTAGCTGAATGACCTTAGACAAGTTAATTAACCTCTCCCTGGGCATCAGCTTCCTCATCTTTAAGACTGGAACAATAACAGCGAAGTTAAAATAGACGATCCACGTAAGCTTTAAAACATTATTTGCCAACATAATTGCTGTGAATTTTGGTGATTAGCCAACCACTTCTCTTTGAAGACAGTAGCCCCTGCAATTAAATTCCACATCTTTCGATGCTCTACATTGAGATGCAGAAGCATAAATATGACTCTTTGGTGTCATTGAGTTTTTTGAGATTCTGCCTTCCCTATGGCAAGAGAACTGAGCTTCATGGTCTAATATTCATGGTGGAAGTAATTGAAAGAAAAAATTATATCTCTAAAAATAAAACTTCACCAGTTAATATTTAAAAATATTTTTCTTCTACAGAAACAAATGCAAGCACTCAGAAGTCATCAAACCTGACAATTGAGGCGTGTTTCCTAGAGCATTTTGTAAGTAAGGGGTTTGGTTGGTCTTCTTCGTGTGAAATTCCCAGGGATGCTCACTTTCTTCCTCTAGCCTCACCAGGAGCACCGCATTCCCACAAGGTCAGAACGGTCTCTCACTGTCTGATTGCCTCTTCCTCCATCATTCCCCTCCAAGGGCTATCTTTGCACTCCCTAAGCCAGGGTACAGTCCAGCATGAATTCTGCAACACAGAGCAACCTAAGGAACCAAGTCATGGCCCAAGGGAAACCCAGGGCACTCAGATCTGAGACTTTGTCAGGAAACAAGCCCTTCCAGACCCCAGGTCCGGTCGACAGTGCCCTGGGTAGGGAGTCAAGCTGAGCCCTTCACACTCTGTGAGACTTTGGTCTGCTCACTGTACCCCCTGAGACAGTCACCTCCCTCATGTGAAAGATGAAGAAGGCATCATGCCTCGGGGTATTGGGAGGACAGCACAAGGCCATGTGGATGGAAGAACTTGATCTCTGCAAAGGTTAGAAATTATCAGCAACTCACTTACAAGATCACTCATTCTGGGTTCCAGTTCTTTCTCTTAAAAAAGAGGGAGTGAGAATCATCTTTGTTATTTTAGTGATGTTGCAAGAATGGTGAACAAAATGGAGTCCTGTGGAATTCCACCACCAAAAAAAATGAGAGTATTCATAAGTTGGTGGAGTTCATTTCAGAGTATTTGGTAAATAAAAAATATTAGAAGCTTAGGGTCTTGTTTTTTCTTCTTCTTCTTAAGATGGAGTTTTGCTCTTGTTGCCCAGGCTGGAGTACAATGACGTGATCTCGGCTCACCGCAACCTCCACCTCCCAGGTTCAAGCAATTCTCCTGCCTCGGCATCCTGAGTAGCTGGGATTACAGGCATGCACCACCACGCCCAGATAATTTTTTGTATTTTTAGTAGAGGCAGGGTTTCTCCATGTTGTTCAGGCTGGTCTCAAGCTCCTGACCTCAGGTGATCCACCCCCCTTGGCCTCCCAAAGTGCTTAGATTACAGGCATGAGCCACCACGTCCAGCCAAGCTTAGGGTCTTCTAATGGTCCTTCTGATGTCTCCAGATGTTCCGAATTGGAATGGCGGTCTTTCAGCTCAGTCCTTTCATTAACCCTGTACAAAGGAGCCTAATAAATAGTAGCAGGTGGAGGCTAGTGGAGCAGTTTAGACACATGAGCACTTGCCCAGGCTCTAGTGAGCCTACCATGCTCCTGATGAGCTCCCACTCATGCTTCCAGGTTTCTATTAAATTAAACTTTCCACGGAACCTTCAGCAGTTCACTCCAGACAGAATTGGTCCCTCTCTGTCTTTTGCAGTGCCCTATCTTTGACCTACCATAACCTTATCAGACTTTCTTATAATTGTTTGAGTTAGTATTTTCTTTGTTCAGAGGATAAGTCCCATAAAAGCACAAACTGTGTGTGACTTCTTTGCCCCAGAACCCTAGCACCTAGCATCATGCCTTGCACATAGTAAGGATAAATAGGGATGAGAAGAGGCTGGCAAAAAGTAGATTAATTCTAACATTTGATGAGTTTTTCCTACAAAGAAAATCTTCACTGAACAGTCCAAAGTCCCTCAAATATGAGCTGCCTACTATTTTTTAAAACTATATTTACTTATGAAAACTTACAATATGCAAAAAAATAAACAAAATAAGAAAGCCTAATGGTATCCATTCACATGTGTAATAGCTCTGCATTAGGGTTAAGGGTCCTAGCTACTTTGGGACTCAATCCAGCTCTGGCCTGCTGACCTGGTGATGCTGGGCATCTCCTAAGTCCCAAGAGCCCCAATCTGTCCAACTGTAAAATGGAGATGGAAAATATCTAACGCTTAGCTGTGTCACCAAGATGCAATGAAATGACACATGCAAAGCACATATAAGGTTGCTGGCAGAGAGTCTGAGAAAAACATATTATTATCCACATCTTGCCAATCCTTCCTTTATCCAAAATTTTTGTTTTATAAAGGGATCAAAGTGTACACTCTGTCTTAAACTCTGATTGTTTGGTTGGTTGCTTTTTAATTTCTCTGAGTCAGTGATCAGTGAACACTGCTCTTAAGTTAATGCAGTGTTCACTGATCTTCAAAATCTCTTCTTCAGAGAGAACAAGGCATAGTTACCAAAAGTACTGCATCCTTGAAAGATAATGTGATTAAATCTCATGAAGAAAGATTGGCTAATTTAACAGAGTTCAGAATTACTCTACTAAATTTCCAGTGAGTGACTGTGGAAGACTTTGCTTCACTCTGCAAATCCCATATGAATGTTACCAACCTGGAAATGTGTGGTCACCTGGTCCCACAATTCTACTGTTCTTCCCATTGCACCCCCTCTAAATGAACTTTTCCCAAGATAAAATTATCACAAGTCCCTACCTTGCTTTTCTCTTTAATGACACCCTTCTAATCTTACTCCCTAGTGACCCCTAGTCCAGAGCAGGAAAAACTGTTCAGAAAAATCTATAGACGCTTTTACTACCAGAAACTGACCATATGTGGTTCGAGCTGACCTGAGTGAGGCACGTCTCTTTCATACAGATTGGCTATCACTGTTTTAATAATCTGAGTTTGATCTATCCAATACTGTAGGCACTGATCACAAAAGGCTATTTAAATGTTAATTCATATAAATTATAATAAAATAAAATATTCAATTAGTTCCTTAGCCTTACTTTCCATTTCAAGTGTTTAATAACCACATGTGGTTAGTAGCTACCATGTTACGCATTATAAATACAGAACACAGAAAGTTCTAATGGAAAGCCTGGGTTTAAGCTATGCAACGCTGATGTCTAAAAAATGATGGCTAATTAAAGGTCATCATGACAGAGGACACCCTCTATGAGAGCCTCATGTTAGGCTCCAGGAAAAGTTTTTGGAGCTATTTCTTTAAGGGGTTCCTAAGCACAGCCTGACAACACACAATTTAATGACAGTAGTTCTCTAGAGACCCAATATGATGTCATCCATGGATGTTTAAAGGATCCGGAAGAATAATGGACTAATTATTCTCCCTTCCCCACAGGCCTCTACAATGTTTTTTCTTGGTTCACCTTTAGGAAGATACTCAGAAGCAAGAAATTTGAGGCCCAATATCTAACTTGCAAATCGTTTTTGAGTTTGGTGGTAAGGCTAATCTACCATAAAACTCTTGAAGCTTAAGCTTTAGGTCAACACTTGCAAGAGTCTCTTCTAAAGTTCAGCATAGTTTCCTCCTGGAATGAGGAGAGGAAGCAGAAACCCTCTTTTGGCTTAGAGACAAGCAGCACTGTTCCAGTCGAGGGACACTGTCTGTGCCCTGGTAGTGGTCTTTTTTTTTTTTTTTTTTTTTTTTTTTTGGTGGGATATAGCTCTGTCATCCAGGTTGGAGTGCAGTGGTACAATCTCGGTTCACTGCAAACTCTACCTCCCAAGTTCAAGCAATTCTTCTGCTTCAGCCTCCTGAATAGCTGAAATTACAGGCACCCACCACCACACCCAGCTAATTTTTGTATTTTTTTAGTAGAGACAAGGTTTTGCCATGTTGGCCAGGCTGGTCTCGAACTCCTGACCTCAGGTGATCCGCCAGCCTCGACCTCCCAAAGTACTAGGATTGCAGGCATGAGCCACTGTGCCCAGCCCTGGTGGTGGTCTTAATGACCTACCACATCAACATCTGGACAACCCTCACTGATTACCTACCCTTGGTTGCACTCATTAGGCTAATTGATCCCATATTTAACCTCAAGGAGAAATATCAACCAGAGACTGCATGGCAACCTCCCTGGGGCCAGCCTTCAAGACTTCGTGGCCATATCATGAACCCAGGACAGGCACAGTAGGGGTGGTGAGGACCTGATAGAGCCAGATCAGTGACTAAGAGGCTGCAATAAGGGGCCATGAAATCAAAATCAAAGGACTAGAACTCTCCAAGGTCTTCCCCCAGACATGTGGCACCACCTGAGCCAGAAACTGCAAAGGATATGACAGATGTGGCATTACTAGTAAGTTATGGAAATGGAAATAATCTTTCCTAAGCTATCAATAATAACTTTAAATTTTTGTTCAACCATGCTAGAGCAAAGACTGAATTATCCTTCTGTTCTTTCTACAGAAATGATATAAAAATCATAGTCATAAGTCAAAATAATAGTCATAAGTCAAAAATAATCAGCCACAAAATGTTAAAAAGGTATCATAAAGGTATTTAAAATAATAATAATAGTGTTTTATTTTTCTGGGATTCATGGTATTTGATGTATTCGTAAGCTTTTGTAAGTTTCTAATTTGTTGCAATTTCTTTTTCATTTCAAATAAATATTCACTTACATGCCTAATTTTGTATTTGTAGTTCTGCATTATTTTTCTATCCATAATTGTACAAGCATCAAGCTCCACAAAGCCTGGGCTTTTCTCTGCTTGGCTCCATTGCTTCTAACTCTGTACCTGTGAGCCTGGTGTTCCTCTTTAGGGAAACAGCATAAGCAACTGTTCTTCATTTTCGCAGGATGATACAAAAAGATCAAATAATATAGTGAGCATAAAAATATGTTGTGTGCCCTGTGACAGAAATATGAATTTTTATGATTATTGTTAACATTTTGAGGACTTACAGTTAGGTATACAAGCCATGTACCTCTGTATAGTAAAGGCCATATATAACAAGCCCATAGCTAACATCATACACAATAAGGAAAATCTAAAAGCTTTGCCTCTAAGATCAGGAATAAGACAAGGATGCCCACCCTCACCACTTCTATTCAGCAAAATACTTGAAATCCTATCCAGAGCAATTAAGCAAGAAAAAGAAATAAAAGACATCCAAATATGAAAGGAGACGGAAACAGAGACAGTAGGAAAATTGTCTCTGTTTATAGATGGCATCTTACTTATATAAAACTCTAAAGACTCAGTAACAAAAATAACTGTTAGAACGAATAAACTCAACAAAGGTTCAGGATAAAATAATATACAAAAATCAGTTGCATTTTGTACACTAACAACAAACTATAAAAGAAATCAAGAAAAATAATGCCATTTATAATAGCATCAAAAAGAATAAAATTAAATATAACCAAGAAGATGAAGGATCTGTACACTAAAAACTATAGAATAATGATAAAAGAAATTATATATGACACAATAAAATGAAAAGATATCCCGTGTTCATGAGTTGGAAAAAAATTAGTATTGTTAAAATGTTCATAATACCCAAAGTACACTACAGATTCAATACAATCTCTACCAAAATTCCAATGACATTTTTCACAGAAATAAAAAAAAATCCCAAAATTATGTGAGCCACAAAAGACACTGAATAGCTAAAGAAATTCTGAGCAAAAAGAACAAAGCCGGAAGCACCACAATTCCTGATTTTAAACTATATTGCAAAATTACAGTAATCCAAAGAGTATGGTACCAGCATAAAAACAGACACATATAGCAACAAAACAGAATAGAGAGCCCAGAATTAAACCCATGCATATATAGTTAACTAACTTCCAACAAAGGCACAAAGAATACACCCTGGGGAAAGAATGATCTTTTCAGTAAATGAACTTGGGAAAACTTACA
This sequence comes from Pithecia hirsuta, assembly GCA_963573645.1. Taxonomy (NCBI): domain Eukaryota; kingdom Metazoa; phylum Chordata; class Mammalia; order Primates; family Pitheciidae; genus Pithecia; species Pithecia hirsuta. The sequence goes on from CAUYLZ010061047.1 coordinate 26,881, forward strand.
CCATACACAAAAATCAATTCAAAATGGATTAAAGACTTAACCACAAGACCTGAAACTGTAAAACTCTTAGAAGAAAACATAGGGACAATGTTTCATTGGTCTGGACAATGATTTTTTTTCATTCGAAACCAAAAGCACTAGAGAAAAAATTTGAAGAAATAGGGCCCAAGTGTAGTGGTTCATGCCTATAATCCTAGCACTTTAGGAGCCTGAGGCAGGTGAATCATGAGGTCAAGAGTTCGAAACCAGCCTGGCCAACATGGTGAAACCCTGTCTCTGCTAAAAACACAAAAATTAGCTGGGCATGGTGGCACACGCCGGTAATCCCAGCTACTCAGGAGGCTGCAGCAAGAGAACTGCTTGAACCAGAGGGGTGGAGGTTGCAGTGAGCAGAGATCATGCCGCTGCACTTCAGCCTGGGTGACAGAACAAGACTCCGTTTCAAAAAAAAAAAAAAAGAAGAAGAAAGAATAGGAACTCATTAAGCGAGTTTACTAAGTAGTAACAATCTCCTAAAACAGAAACATGAAGTCCACATGATCTTCAGAAAAGTTCAATCAAATCTTCAGGAATAAACCGTTTCAATCTTATATAAAATCATCTGGAGACTAGAAATGACTATTCCCGAATTCAGTCTTTGAGGCCAATATAGTCTTAGTGCTCAAACCAAATAAGGAGAGCATGAGAAATGAAAATTACCAGCCAATCTAACTCACAAACATATATAGAAAAATCTTATACAGTATATTAGCAAACTAAATTCAGTAGTGTATAAACATATTATTTAGCATAAGCAACTTTATCCCAGAAATACAAGAGTAAAAATGAGAAAAATCTATAAATACCACTCACCGTATAACAATTTAAAAGCCATGTGATTATCCCAACAGATGCAAAAAATAATTTTACAAAATTCAAATTTTGATAGTTTACATTTTTAACCCACTGGGAATATAAGAGAATATCCTTAACAAGACAAAATGTAGGTATTTTTTTAAAAACTATAGTATACATCATTCTTAAAGGTGAAACTATTAGAAGCATTCCCTTAAAATCTGCAAAAAAAGACAGGGATGACCACTACACTGCTTTTTTTTTTTTTTTTTTTTTTTTTTTTTTTTTTTTTTTTTTTTTTTTTTTTTTTTTTTTTTTTTTTTTGTTTTTAAAATTTGTTAAATATATAAAAATTTAGTTAATAATGTATAAAAAAAAAAAATTGAAATG
>CAUYLZ010061048.1:0-41126 GCA_963573645.1 Pithecia hirsuta
ACGTGTGTACCTATGCAACAATTTTGCATGTTCTTCACATGTACCCCAAAACCTAAAAAACAATAAAAATTAAAAAAAAAAATAAAATAAAATAAATCACTGAGAAAAAAACTAAAAACCAATAAAAAAAAATCTACAGAGAACATGAAATAACCATAAATGGTGAAGTATGAATGACTAATAAACATCTGACCTTGTTAATAATCAAAAAAAAAAAAAAAAAAAAGAAAATGATATTGGGAAAATGACATTGACTTTTAAGAAATTAACACCAGTGTTCCTTGTCACAATGATTTGTGAATGTGTTATTTTACAGACTCTTACCATATGGAAATGTTTTACACAGAAATTCTTGGCAACATGATTTACAATCTCATTATGTAATACCTTGATATAGAACACCGATTTGCTGATGTGATTAATTAAAAGCACAATTTTCATTAAAAAAAAAAAAAAATGAAAAAGGGGATATCACCACTGATCCCAGAAATACAAACTATCATCCAAAAATACTATAAACACCTCTACACAAATAAACTAGAAAATCTAGAAGAAATGGATAAATTCCTGGACACATACTCCCTCCCAAGACTAAACCAGAAAGAAGTTGAATCCCTGGATAGACCAATAACAAGTTCTGAAATTGAGGCAGTAATTAATAGCCTACCAACCAAGAAAAAGCCCAGGACCAGATGCATTCACAGCAGAATTTTACTAGAGGCGTAAAGAGGAGCTGGTACCATTTCTTTTGAAACTATTCTAAATAATATAAAAAGAAGGACTCCTCCCTAACCCATTTTATGAGGCCAGCATCCCCCTGATACCAAAACCTAGAAGAGACACAACAAAAAAAAGAAAATTTTAGGCCAATATCCCTGTGAACATTGATGTGAAAATCCTCAGTAAAATACTGGCAAACAGTAGCCGAATGAAAAAACTTATCCACCACAATGAAGTTGGCTTCATCCCTGGGATGCAAGGCTGGTTCAACATATACAAATCAATAAACATAATTCATCACATAAACAGAACCAATGACAAAAACCACATGATTATCTCAACAGATGCAGACAGGACCTTCAATAACATTAAACACCACTTCACGCTAAAAATTCTCAATGAACTAGGTATTGATGGAATGTATCTCAAAATAGTAAGAGCTATTTATGACAAACCCACAGCCAGTATCATACTGAATGGGCAAAAGCTGGAAGCATTCCCTTTGGAAACCAGCACAAGAGAAGAATGCCCTTTCTCACCACTCCTATTCAACATAGTATTGGAAGTTTTGGCCGGAGCAATCAGGCAAGAGAAAGAAATAAAGGATATTCAAATAAGAAGAGAGGAAGTCAAATTGTCACTGTTTGCAGATGACATGCTTGTATATTTAGAAAACCCCATCGTCTTAGCCCACAATCTCCTTAAGCTGATAAGCAACTTCAGCAAAGTCTCAGGATACAAAATCAATGTGCAAAAATCACAAGCATTCCTATACACCAATAATAGAGAGCCAAATCATGAGTAAATTCCCATTCACAATTGCTACAAAGAGAATAATATACCTAGGAATACAATTTACAAGGGATGTGAACTTCTTCAAGGAGAACTACAAATACTGCTCATGGAATTAAAAAAGGACACAAACAAATAGAAAAATGTTCCATTCTCATGGATAGGAAGAATCAATATTGTGAAAATGGCCATACTGCCCAAAGTAATTTATAGATTCAATGCTATGCCCATCAAGCTACCATCGACTTTCTTTACAGAATTAGAAAAAACTACTTTAAATTATATATAGAACCAAAAAAGAGCCCATAGAGCCAAGACAACCCTAAGATTGTATCCCAGAAACTAAAATATAATAATTTTAAAAAAGCAAAAAAAAAAAAAAAAGGAACTGGGTATTAAGTGGATACTGGATATTAAGTGATATTAGGGAATTATTGCTAATTGTCTTAGGTGTGTAAAGTAACATGATATTGTAAGAGAATGTACTTACTTTTAGGAGATGCATGCTGAAAAATTTAGAATTGAAGAGGATTGATGTCTGCAACTTACTTTCAAATGATTGGGGGCCAGATACGGTGGCTCATGCCTGTGATCCCAGCTGTTTGGGAGGCCCAGGCAGCGAATCACCTGAGGTCAGGACTCAGAGACCAGCCTGGCCAACATGGTGAAACCCTGTCTCTACTAAAAAAATAATAAAAAATTAGCCAGGCATGGTGGCGGGCACCTGTAATTCAGCTACTTGGGAGGCTGAGGCAGGAAAATCACTTGAATCCAGGAGGCAGAGGTTGCAGTGAGCTGAGCTTGAGCCGTTGCACTCCAGCCTAGGCGACAAGAGTGAAATGCCGTCTCAATAAGAAAAAAAATACAACCTCCCAGGAAAAAGTACAGAAAAGACCATAAGTCATATACAGACACATCACTGAAATTAAATAATATAAATAATAATATAAACATTTCCTTATATTTGTACAGAGGCAGTTTCAGGTAGTAATTAAGATTCTGGAGCCAGACTGCCAGTGTTCAAAGTGAAGCTCTGTCACAACTGGCAGGCTGTATACCCTTGGGCACGTTACTTTGCTTTGCTGGGCTTCACATGACCCCAGTCTGGAAAATTTTGCCTGATGACATTTTAATAATTATTAAATCTATTTTTGTAGGTAGAATAGAAAATTTTATGGTACATTTTATAATATTTTGGTTTTAGTTTTACAAACACATACATATCTCATTCCTATACACTATACAATATGTTTATATAGGGTCATTGAATAAAATGCATTTGATAGTCAAAACTATAAAATTCTATGTCATAAAGAATCTACATCTGTGAATCAGAAAACATGTATAAGGATATTCACAATAACACTGTTCTTAATCAAAAAATCTTGGAAAGAAGCCCAAATTTATCCACAATAGAATAGATAAATGTCTTGATGTAGATGCATGGAATGGAATAAAATTCAGGCCTGAAAACTTAATAAAGTGCTCACAAAATACCACAAATGAATCCCAGGATCATAATGCTTAAACAAAAGATCAAATCACAGGATAATGCCAACAAAATCCTACCTGTATAAAGTACAAGGCTTTGAAAACTAAATATCATTTAGCTTAGGGAATCTAACATGTGATAAAAGCAAAACAAAGGAAAAAAGAATGATGAATACATTATTTAGAATTGTATTTACTTCTGAATGAAGGAGAAAGACTATGGGCTAGGGCATGAGCCCATGGAGGGTTTCAAAATTAGTGCCAATAAATTTTATTATATTTTTTTCTAAGCAATTGCTACTTAATATCCATAATTCATAAAAGAACACAAACATTTGGAATCTTAATTTTGAAATTAGCTATATAACATTGTAAATTTTATAAAATAACTAGCATATGCCACCTTTTAGTAAATAAAATAAAAGTTGTTGTAGTCATTTATTTGATAGCAGAAATTGACCTAAATTTTGCCCAAACATTTTTAAAAATTTTTATCTCTTCCCATCAGTTAAGCGGGTTGGGAATGCTCACATGGCATTGTATCCAGTAGCTGTTGGGTGCTGGAAAAGTTGTCAGAACAAAAAAATAAGAAGAAAGGAAGAAATAGCAATTTTACACATTTCTTGAAGGGGAAAAGATACAATATAATAGATTATATAGAACTATAAGAAAGGTCTTCTGATTTATAAAATTGTATAAATTAAATAGCAAACATAAAAAGAGCACTCAGGTAAATCTGCCATAGCATAAAACTCTACATCAAAAAAAAAAACAAAAAACTACTACACTCTAATAAACATTGGTTCTTCTGAATAAAGTGGAATTAATTACTGTGGAGATCAATATCTTCTAATTTTTAAAAAAATTATACTTTAAGTTCTGGGGTACATGTGCAGAACATGCAGGTTTATTACAGAGGTATACACGTGCCATGGTGGTTTGCTGCACCCATCAACCCGTCATCTATGTTAGGTATTTCTCCTAATGTTATCCCTCCCCTAGTCCCCCACCCCCTGACAGGCCCTAGTGTGTGATGGTCCCCTCCCTGTGTCCATGTGTTCTCATTGTTCAGCTCCCACTTATGAATGAGAGCATGTGGCATTTGGTTTTCTGTTCTTGTGTTTGTTTGCGGAGAATGATGGTTTCCAGCTTCATCCATGTCCCTGCAAAGAACATGAACTCATCCTTTTTTATGACTGCATTGTATTCCATGGTGTATATGTTCCACATATTCTTTTCCAGTCTATCACTAATGGGCATTTGGGTTGGTTCCAAGTCTTTACTATTGTGAACAGTGCTGCAATAAACATATGTGTGCATGTATCTTTATAGTAGAAGGATTTATAATCCTTTGGGTATATACCCAGTAATGGAATTGCTGGGTCAAATGGTATTTCTAGTTCTAGATCCTTGAGGAATGGCCACAATGTCTTCCACAATGGTTGAATTAATTTATACTCCCACCAACAGTGTAAAAGTGTTCCGTTTCTTCACATCCCTTCCATCATCTGTTGTTTCCTGACTTTTTAATGATCGCCATTCTAATTGGGGTGAGATGGTATCTCATTGTGGTTTTGATTTGCATTTCTCTAATGACCAGTGACAAGGAGCTTTTTTTCATATGTTTGTTGGCCACCTAAATGTCTTCTTTTGAGAAGTGTCTGTTCATATCCTTCACCCACTTTTTGATGGGGTTGTTTTTTTCTTGCAAATTTCTTTAACTGTAAATTTATGTAAGTTCTTTGTAGATTCTGGATCTTAGACCTTTGTCAGATGGATAGATTGCAAAAATTTTCTCCCATTCTGTAGGTTGCCTGTTTACCCTGGTGATAGTTTCTTCTGTGTACAAAAGCTCTTTAGTTTAATTAGATCCCATTGTCAATTTTGGCTTTTGTTGCCATTGCTTTTGGTGTTTTAGTCATGAAGTCTTTGCCCATACCTGTGTCCTAAATGGTATTGCCCAGGTTTTCTTGTAGGGTTTTTATGGTTTTAGGTCTTACATTTAAGTCTTTAATCCATCTTGAGTTAATTTTTGTATAAGGTGTAAGGAAGGGATCCAGTTTTAGCTTTCCGAATATGGCCTGGGAAATTCTGCCTGATGACATTTTAATAATTATTAAATCTAGATGGTATACAAAAAAAGGAGCACTATGGAGAATAGTGATGGGCAGTCAAGGTTGGGCAGTCAAGGTTCAGCCTCTCTGGGTAGAACATAGCCAAAGAAGTTATAGAAAAAAGACCTAAAGTATTTGTTGTCTCATTCATTCTTTCATCATTTATTAAAACCTAGTATATGTCAGGTGATGTACAAAACTGGGAATGGAAAAGAGTAAAAACACTTCCTGTCTTCCCAGCTTCCTAGAGATGGCTCTGGAGGTCTCAGAGCCCAAAGCAAGAAGGAGGACTTTGCTGCGGGGATCGGGGAGAGAAGGGCATTCAAGACCAAGGGCAATGCAGAGGTGTGGAAACTCTGCATTTGAGAAAACTCGGCTCCCTTCCAGGACTCCCGTACAATGCTCAGGGTGACTGGTGCACAGGAGGGCAGGGCACGATGGTCGCTGGGCCTCAGAGTTTAGATTTTATTGTGCATGCAAAGGATGCACTGCAGGGTTGCAGCACAGATGAGCAGTTATAACTGCTGACTTCACACACACCACGTGCCCCACATGGGCCCACCCATTGTGCCTGTTCAGCTGTGTCACCCTTACGGCAGCCATATTGTATGTACAGAGAAGGAAATGGCAAAGCCAGATGGAGGGACTTTCCATGGTGCCCTACTGGCAAGCAGGAATCCATGTGGCTGCAGAGCACACACTGTTAACTCCTCAGTGGGCCAGCAGCCTTGACCTCACCTGGGACCTTCTTAGAAATGCAAAATTCCAGGGCCCACCACAGATCCAGGGACTCAAAATCTGCCTTTTAAGTTGATCTCCCAGAGATTCCTACACACCAGAAGTGCTGGTCAAGTAGGTCACTCTGACTGCCAGAAGGATGGCCTGAGGCGGGGCAGTGTCTGAGAATCAGCAAGACCAAGTGGAGGACTGCTGCGCTGCTGCGAGATTAGGGGATGGGCCCAGCGGCCATGTGCTGCCATGTGCTGAAGCCCCCTTCTCCCTCCTGTGGGTCTCCTGTCTGTATCTCAACTGCACGCTTGTTAGGAACGGCCTGGTGCTCCCTCCAGCAACCCCACAGATTAGTATAGAGGTGTCCAGCCGCCAGAGGCCAGTGTGTATGGGCTGACTCAGTGCTTTGCGCATGGATTATGAACCCCAGCCCTGGAGCCGTGAGGTTGCCACAAATACACACGCTTCTGTGGTTCCAGCGTCCTCTATCTCAACTCCAATCCTGTTTTCCAAGGATCTCCTCCTTCCCTCGGCTGTTCCAACCACTTCCTGCTCTCAGCTCCCCATGCCGACGCAGCCACTCCAGCAGCAGAAGTAAGCCATGCAGGTAACACCAACTGGCACATAGGAGGCCGTTGTGGGAGTCCACGCAGCAGACAGGCCACTGGTTCCCTGGAGGTGGCTGCAGTGTCGCCATCACTGGAATAAAGAAAAACAATAGCTGCTGTGAATGTCCTCATTTTACCCTCCGCCCCACCCAAATAGTAGCCTAAAGTAGCAGAAACTAACACAGAACTGGAGATCTTCTGTTCTGAGGAGTTTAGTTCAACTGAGATGGCTAGAATAGTACTTGAATTCAAATGATGGGTGTAATTTCTCTGAGTTCCACAATCACCAAGAAGTTACATGTCATTAAGCCAGGACTGGATCCTAACCCCCAGATGACCGTGGGTGAGGGCTTTCATTCTAAGGACATGGCTTTGCCCATCAGTTTGCCCAGGCAGATGCCACTATGCAATTCCTTTCCTTTGCTAGGATTTTGACTCTGATGATTTCAGAGTGGAAGAGAAATACATTTCCACTGAAGGCATTTCTATTGCCACGAGGGAAATCAATACTAAGTCATTCTGATAGTCCCACAACTCAATCCTAGTTAATATTAATCATAATTACTAATATTTATTGGTAGTCCCTCCCTAAAAATGTCCACTGCCATTAAGTTGCCCCAAAATTCCCTGGGAAAAGGACGAGGCCTGGCTCTCTCCCTCTTCTGTGTCTTTGAGAGCAGGACTCTCAGAATTGCACTGACCGGCCCAGACCAGAACTTAGTTCAATGAATGGACTTGGGGGGGCGTGTGCAGGCCCATCCAGACACACTGGCTGGTTTCCACCCCAGGAATCCTGCACTGAAGAAAACGGAGACTGTGGAGCTGGTGGAGAGCTCAGGGGTTTGAGTGGCACCAACCACCAATCCATCTGTAAGCTTTCTATTCTCACACAGATAAAGAGGGAGCCAGCCCAGGCCTGATGGCTCATGCGTGTAATCCCAGCACTTTGGGAGGCTGAGGCAGGAGAATTGCTTGAGCCCAGGAGTTGGAGACCAGCCTGGGCAACATAGTGAGACCTTGTGTCTACAAAAGATAAAAAAAAATAGCCAGGTGTGGTGGCTCACACCTGCAGTCCCAGCTCCTCAGGAGGCTGAGGTGGGAAGATCATTTGAGCCCAGGAGGTCAAGGCTGCAGTGAGCCATAATTGCACCACTGTCCTCCAGCCTGGGCAACAAAACGAGATCCCTCATCTTTAAAAAAGAAAAAAAGTTGTAAAAAGAGGGAGCCAGCAGCAGGGAGGAAAATAATCAAATCGATAAGATATCATTGCCAAGCTCTCTGGGAATTAGAAACTGGATTTAGTAATTCTGCAGAATAACGGATGGCCAGAAGCCCCAGTCCTACCAAACCACTGAAAAGATGAGCATCTTTAGTCAACAGAGGCAGCTGGCCATCGGGGGCAGTACAGGACACCGGAGGGATAAAAGTATGGGGGTCAGGCAGCTGCTCTCAGTGGGGGGCTTTAGGCTCACACAGTGTAGATAGGTTGGCTCGAGGGCCTGGGTGTTTCTCTCTTGTTGTAGCTCCTTGTTGCCACAAGCAGGGAGAATGTGGTCAGCCTGGAAAAGGAGGATGTGTGTCTGGTGAGCAGTGTCAGTGACATATGTGTTTAGCCATGTCCTGACCTGATTCCTCTGCACCAGTGAGGGCCTCCAGCCTTGGAGTGCTTCAGACCGCTCTCAAAACCTCTGCCCATGTCCGCACAGGAGTTTTCCCAGGAGTCAGGACAGATGGGTAGCTGGGGCCCCAACACCATAGCAGCATGAAGCCCCTGCAGGGCCACACGTTCCTGCTCCCACTCTTTTCCATTTTCTGTTGAACCCTCATCAAAGACTAAAAAGCAAAGCAGCCATCTCCAGTGCCCTCTGCCCTCTAATCAACCCTGTTGGAGTTTCACTGCCTTGGAGCCTGGGTAGCCCATCTTTGACCTCTCTGGGCCTCATTTTCCTCTTCTGCAAAATGGGCTGTTAACTGGCATAACACATTGAGGGCAATTTGCTCAGTGCCTCGGATATATTAAAAAGCCATGGCTGGAAGCTCGGCTGCTGCAGTTATCTCACCACCCCACCCACTAGGAGCAGGCCAAGGGGAAGGACAGGAAAAGTAGGCAGCAGCCTTCCTGGCTTCATGAAGAGTTGGGTTCAGGACATGGAACAAGGAGGAAATAGGAGGCTGGGTGGAGGGAAACGGCTTCTGGTGCTTCCCAGGTGGAGGTTCCCTTTGCCTTGGGAAAATCGTGTGGTTTGGGGAGGATTCCAAAAAGAGCAGGCTCCAGAACAAGAGTGGGAGGGCCAGAGGCAGAGTGAAGCCTGCCAGGCGATTCTCTTCCAGAGGCAGATTGGAAAGGAGGCTGTGCAGGTTCTGGCAGCTAAAGCCATTCATCCAGCCCTCAGATGGCAAAAAGGAGTGTCCCTCTGTGTTCCTTGAGGTCTCCTGACAAAAAGCCAGCAGATGACAACATTAAACAGGAAACCTACTACTTGGCAGTATCATTGGTGAAGAATTAAATTATTAGATGAGGAATTAAAATGCTGTGCCCTGTGCACAGACTATCCCTAGCCTACTACAAAAACAGAAACCCTGCCTTGTGTTGTAAGAATGGACCAGGAAAAGAAAGTCTCCACGTGTCCCAGGAAACAAAGCAGGCACCAGAAGCATTCTTAGTGACTAAAGAGAACTGTGACCTGGTGGGACAGGGCTCAGGCTTTCCAACCAACCCCAGGATGGGGGTGTGTTAGTCTGTTTTGTGGTGCTATAACAGAATGCCACAGACTGAGTGACTGAAGAAAAGAAATTTATTCTTACAGTCCTAGAGGCTGGGAAGTCCAGGGTTGAGGGATCCAAATCTAGTGAGGATCTTCTTGCTGCATCATCCCATGGAGAAAAGGCAAAGAAAGGGTGAGAGAGAGCAAGAGAGACCCCAACTCACCTTTATAACAGCTCACTCATGATGACAAACACACTCCTTGATAACCACATTAATCCACTCATCCTTTGTGACCTGAGTACCTGTTGAAGGTCCCGCCTCTCAACACTGCTGCATTGGAAATTAAGCTCCCAACATATGAACTTTGGGGAACACCCAAACCAGAGCAGGGGGCTTTGCTGGGGTGCAGGTTTCTAATCTCAGGATATGAGAACCTGTCTGGCCTTGACCTTTCCCAGGTCTGAATGGCCAAGCTTCATTGTGTGAGCTGTGTCTATGGACTCTCACAGGGCTTTGGGGGAACCCAGACTCCTGCTTTGAAACCCATCCCAGACATGTTTCGCATCAGATACCAAGTTTTGGGTTGAAGAGCAAACACTGGATGTCCTCTCTGGGTGTCAGAAAGGTGGGGCTTGTGAGTTTGGGTTGTTAATGGTGTTTTTCATTAAGGGAGCAGTTCCATGGAATCTGTCCCCAGTAATCAAGCACTTATCTGCAATGCAGATCTGGACCTTGCCAACTGATTGGCATTGGAGAAGGCCCTTCAGATAACCACCCTCCTGCCGTGGCTGGCACTGAAGTGCTCTAACGATGGGAGGGCCCGATCAGGTTCCTGATTTCAGAGAGGACTGAAGGTGGAGGCAGGGGAGGGCATTTCACTGAGAGTTTTATGGATTAGATGTTACTTTTGTTGTTTTGTTTCATTATTATTATTATGGACTGGACACTGTAAACCTGTTGTCTTTAGTCTTCAAGAGAACTCCTGAAGTGGGGCGTCTCACATTCATTTTAGAGATGAGGAAGCTAAATTTTACTTTGGTAAAATAAACTTGCTTGCTGTCTTAGGGCTTGTCACTAGGTCTGCCCCATTCGAAAACTCCATCCTTTAACTATGTGGCCCCCGTACCGAGTGACCTCCATCAGCGACCCCTCTAGGGGTCTATGAACAATTTGTCATCACATGTGGTGGCTGCTGTGCCACTCTTCCAACCCTAGAAGCTTTGGGTCTATAGTGGGGCTGAATGGTGCCCCCTAAAAAGATTTGTTCAAGTCCTAACCCCTTGTACTTGTGAATGTGACCTGATGTGGAACTAAGGTCTTTGAATATTTAATTAAGCTAAAGGTCTTGAGATGAGATCGTTCTGGATTCAGGGCGGACCCTAAATCCAACGACTGGTGTCCTAATAAAAGAAAGGAGAGAGAGAAATGATACACAGAGACACAAGGAGAAGGCCACGTGAAGACAGAGGCAGAGACTGAAGTGATGGGTCTCAAAGCCAAGGACCGCCAAGGTCTGCCAGCAACCATCAGGAGCCAAAGAGAGGCTGGGATAGATTCTGCCTCAAAGCCTGCAGAAGGAGCCAACCTGATTTCAGACTTTTAGCCTCCTGCACAGTGAGAGTACCAATTTCTGTGGTTTCAGACTTTTAGCCTCCTGAACAGTGAGAGTACTAATTTCTGTGGTTTTAAGCCACCAAGGTTGTGATAATTTCTTTCGGCAGCCAGAGGACACTGACACAGGCCTAATCGCCACCGTAGAACAGTAGGACTCAGAGCCATCTCTCGTGTCGCGTGCCTTCTGTACGTCCAGGCACTGAGCTGGACCTAAGCTAGCTTGGTCGAGTCTCTCAATTTATGAGGCAGGTGTCATTATTATGGTGCTTATTATCCAGGTAAAGAAACCAAGGCTCAGATAAGCTATCAGTTCCAAGTGGAGCTGCCTGGTGGAATGGACTCTGACCCAGGCCTAATCTCCACCGTAGGACAGTAGGACTCAGAGCCATCTCTCGTGTCGCGTGCCTTCTGTACGTCCAGGCACTGAGCTGGACCTGCGCTAGCTTGGTCGAGTCTCTCACTTTATGAGGCAGATGTCATTATTATCGTGCTTATTATCCAGGTAAAGAAACCAAGGCTCAGATAAGTTATCAGTTCCAAGTGGAGCTGCCTGGTGGAATGGACTCTGACCCAGGCAGTAGGACTCCAGAACCCGTATTCCCAGACAGTGACGGGGGAGGAAGCAGAGGCTGGTGGTTAAATCCTTGCCCAAGAGTGCAGAGAATGTGGGGGCTCTGTTCTGGTCTGGAGGTCCCCATAGCCTCAAAGTGGCCTTCAGCCTCACAGGACCACTGAGAGCACCCAGGGCTTCCTCCTCTCCCCCTCCAGTTAGTAGACCAGGGAGATGGGCACAGCACTTTCCCTAGATGAGGCAACCAGCCCAGGAGCTCAGCACTCTAATTCTCAGTCCTGTGTCCTGGAAATGCCCAGAGAGTGAGGCTTCTTCCTCTAGCCCAGCTGTGAGCATTCCAGAGTGAGAAGCCTGCACCTGCTGCCTGATCCAGGATTTACCCAGAGAGGACTGACACCAACAGAAGGATGCTTCAATACAACCTATGTGTCCACAATCCCTTAGAGGGATTCCTAAATCCCAGAACCTGTTTCTGTGATATGTGGTTTAGGGAGGGAGGGGAGGGATGCAGGGGGCGGGGGTGGCAGAGACCCGCTCCTGTCCAACCATAGTCATGTACTTGAACATGAAGAACCTGCTCTCCCCATCATGGCCTGCTGCACAAGGAGGTGACGACATTGACTGCAAAACCTGCTGGACGTCCAACAAGGATGTCCTTGCAGACCTGCAGGTCACCTTTGAGGGCCCTGAGTCCTGTACCATGCTGAGGAAGGACTTCCCCACCTCCCCACCCAAAGGCTTCCTTCTGCCTCAATACGGGCACCAGCAGTAAGATCCAGAGGAACTGGACGGCTGAGCTGCTTGTCTAATGTGTGCTGCTGACCGTCAGGTGCCTGCTGAGCCACCTGGAGTCTGCACTTAACCAGGGGGCAGGCCGCCTGCTCTTGGTGAACCATGTGTAGAGATCTGGGGGTTGGGGGGCATGATGGGCCCAGGCGCTGCAGCCTCCTCCACTGACCCTGTGGCCCCCCGGGGCCCTGGAGTGGCCAAGGATCCCATGGCCAAGACTGCAGTGGGCTCTTCTTCCTCATCCCTCCCCTTCCCCCTCAAACTCTAAATTACTTAAATGATGACGGGGGCGGTGGTTGGGAAGGGCATGGGGGCACTGGGACCTCGATTTATTTTTCTAAATAAAATTGGGAGGAAAAAGCATCAAAGGTCCCAAGCTTCGCATACCTAATTTGGTGGCAACACCTGAGCTGAACTGACATGAAGTTCTTTATCATCTTTATCCCACTTGGTGTGAACATTTTGCTACAGTGGGTAGATAGACACAAAGAGGGCAGGAGAGGGCCCTGCACCCCACCAGAAAGTCAGGTGCCCATCAGGTGATGCTCAGGCAATTATCTGTCTCTCTAAAATAGTAATAGGTTGCCGCCAGCACCAGAGAAAGGCAGTCTCTCCACAGAGAGAGAAACACCTGAAGCTGGTGATCAGCAGCTTCCTGGTAAGAAGTCAGGAGTTAGGTGAGTGGGCTCAAGCATGCGCACTGAAAGGCAAAATGGCGGAGTTGACCGGGTATACGGCCTTCCAGGGACATTCCGCCAGTAAAAGGAAGACCGCCTCAGGTGAGCATGCCTACAACGCCGGTAAGCACACTGCGCATGCTTCCCTCCCAAGCACGAGCAGGCAATTGTGTACGCGGACAGCCCACCCAAGGGAAGAATCAGGGGAGAAGGGACGCAAGACCCCAGAAGCATGCCACCGTATAACATCCCAAGTCAAAAGGTCAGACCCCACTTGTCCTCCAAGACGCCCACTTGGCCCTCTTCCAAGTGTACTTTACTTTCTTTTCATTCCTGCTCTAGAGCTTTCTAATACTTTCACTCCTGCTCTAAAACTTGCCTCGGCCTCTTCTGCCTTATATCCATTAGTCGAGTTCTTTCTTCTGACGCGGCAGAAGAAAGAGGTTGCTGCAGACCCGCGCAGATTCGCTGCGGGTAATAATTTCACCTTGGAGATAGGAATGTAAGTCATTCCAAGGTGCTGCCCCTGACTCTACTGGGTGTTCTGTACGGCATGGCATATGCACTCTAATTCTGTAAATGTAAAATCTGAAAACTCTCAATCCTGAAACACATCCGGTCCAAGAATTTCCTGCTAGAGTTTGGGGCTCTCTTTTAAGTTCTCCTGGAGGCGGATCTGCTGGCACTGGGGTGGGGCCAAGCCTGCCCTTCACCCAGACATGGTCAGATGTGTGGAGGGCAGACAGCAACCCCGGCTCTCACCTCCAGAGAGGCAAGTGTGTGGACAGGTTTCAACCTTGAGAAAAGGTTTAATTTCATTAAGGGTCCCATTGAGATAGTAAAGTGAATTTTTCAAGTCAGAGAGACCTGGGCGCAAATCCAAGGTTTAAAAGCGAGTGACCTAAACATCTGTGAGACATCTGTAAAATGGCAACGATCACACTTACTGCACAGGATCGTATAGGTGTGAGTATTGAATGAGCAGGTACCAGGCCAAGCACAGTAACCCAATACATAGAACTGCCCTTTCCCCACTCCTTAATGAAATCCTTCCCCTCAAAGCTGGCCAAACTGCAAATTCTCTGGAAGAAAATAGCATTCTTTCCAGTTCTTAGCAACAGATATCTGGTACCTAGAACTAAGAGATTTTTCTGAGAGTGATGCAGTCATACTCTCCATTTGCCCAGCACCTCCCAGAGAGTTGCCAAGGACCCGAAGTGCTCTGCCAGCCTCAGCAAGCAAAGCGCCTGGGTGCTCACCACAGCACATCTGGGGACAGAGACACAGGGCAGTGAAGGCCACCATAGGGCTCCCACCTTACTGCTCTCATTGGCTATTAAAGGAGGTATTGGTTTTTAAATGTCATATTTGAGCCCCCAGGGGCCTCTGGAGAAACTACTATCCTAGTACACCAGTCAGGGAGTGTGACATTAAAAGACTCTGAGGATGGGCAGGGTGGTACTTTACAGAGACCACTCTCCTGGCACAGAGGGCCTAGCGGCTGATGCTGGTGGGGCCAAAAGCAATATGGAACACACTGTCTTTTATTAAGCCAGGCTCCTCTCATTTTATTTGAAATTGTGGGGTCTTTTCCTTAATTCATATGATTGTCATTAAGACAGTGACCTCGTGTAGCTAATCAATAAAAAGCATGTGGAGTCTTTAATTGTGCACACCCTGGTGGAAGGTCCAGGACATACGTGCCACAAACACCACTCCTGCCTCCTGCCATTGCCAAGATGACTGCGCTTCCTGTGGGATTTGTGAATCTCACTGTGAGGACAACAGGGAGGGGCTGGCCAGTTGGTCTGGGAGAGGGGAGGTTCTATTTATACATATTTTTTTTACAGGTTGAGCAACCAAAATTCAAAAATCCAAGATCTGAAATGCTCCAAAATCTGAAACATTTTGAGGACAAAAATGATGTTCAAAGAAAATGCTCACTGGAACATTTCAGCTTTTCAATTTTTGGATTTAGGATGCTCAAGCAGTATCAGGCAAAAATTCCAAAAATTAAAAACTAAAGAAATCCAAAACACTCTGATTCCAAGTATTTCAGATAGGGGATCCTCAATCTGTATTTTATCCTGAGGGATATGTGCTGCCTATAAGTCTAAATGTAATTTTTGGACCAGGGCAAACTATTCTTATCCCCTTGATTTCAAATGGGAGAAGTAAGGCTTCCTGAAACTTGTCTTAACACTGCAGCCAAGTCACAGGCTGGTCAGATTTGGCTGATGATGGAAGAAAAAAGAACATTCTTATTGAGCAACAGGGCTGAGTTTCCACCTTTTGTTCTGTCCTTTACTCCTGAGGGTAACAGGTGTTCTCATTTGGAGGCACCTGCTGCCTTGGAGGGTGTGTTAGAATCTCCTGGGGAGAAAAAGAATGAGAGAGAGGGAGAGGGTTGTGTAACTTGGGAGAAAACCCTACTTATACTAAGAATTTCTTTCTCTTTTTCATTCTTTCTTTCTTTTCTTTTCTTCTCTTTCTCTCTCTTTTCTTCTTTCTTTCTTTCTCTCTTCTTTCTCTCTTTTCTTTTCTTTCTTTCCTTTCCCTTTCCCTCTTTCCCTTTCCCTTCTTTTCTTTCTTGATGGAGTCTCGCTCTGTTACCCAGGCCGGAGTGCAGTGGCGCAACCTCAGCTCACTGCAACCTCTGCCTCCCGAGTTCAAGTGATTCTCCTGCCTAGGCCTCCTGAATAGCTGGGACTGCAGGCGCGTGCCACCACGCCTGGCTAATTTTTGTATTTTTAGTAGAGACGGGGTTTCACCATGTTAGTCAGGCTGGTCTCAAACTCCTGACCTCAGGTGATCTACTCGCTTTGGCCTCCTAGAGTGCTAGGATTACAGGCATGAGCCACTACACCTGGCCAATAATAAGAATTTCTAAATGATCTTCTCTCCCACTGAGAATGATCAAGCAATGGACCCATTCATTCACTAATTCTTTCACTCCCTCATTCATTTGGCAACTTGTCCTAGGCTCACAGCACATCCCCAGCTCCTGTGCTTTCACAGCTTTGAAGATGGTGCCTGGAAGTGCTCTTGTTCAACCTCTAAAACTCAGAATCAATTGTCCCCTCCTGGCCAGCTATAGTGGCTCATGCCTGTAAATCCAGCGCTTTGGGCAGCCGAGGCAGGCAGATCACCTGAGGCTGGGAGTTCGAGACTAGCTTGACTAACATAGAGAAATCCCATCTCCACTAAAAATACAAAATTAGCTGCGCATGGCAACACATGCCTGTAATCCCAGCTACTTGGGAGGATGAGGCAGGAGAGTTGCTTGAACCTGGGAGGCAGAGGTCGCAGTGAGCCAAAATCATGCCATTGCTCTCCAGCCTGGGCAACAAGAGCAAAACGCCATCTCAAAAAATAAATATGTAAATAAATAAAAAAAATTTTTTTTTAAATGTCTCCTTTTCTGTCAAATATTTTCTGCTTCTTCCCTGTGTCTCTCACCTCTGAAATCTCCTGAGTACAACAAGACTATTATATTGATTATTCTGGGTCTAAGGCCTATTCATTTTCCCGACTTTGTTGTCCTTTAGCTGTAAACTCTGTAAGGGAATGGACCACTGTGTGTCTTCATATGCCTGTCCCGAACCAGGGCCTGGTATATTGAAGATGCTCAGTAAGAGTTTGTTGAGTGATTGAGTGAAGGACTTTCTCACAGTGGGCAGCTTCTAAGTGTGATAAAATTGGTATGTGTGTGGGTCGGGGAGGCAGGGCTGCTGAGTGACCTCACTCCATGGATGGTCTTAACCATCAGATGCTGCTGAGTCCGTGGTGTAGTGGACACTGTGGTGCCTCCCCAAGATCCTCTCGACCCCTTCTCAACCCCTCCCACAGGTTCTGTATGCTCTACTCCAGCTTGCTACTGAGGGCTGGTCCTTATAACCCTCCAAGAGGACTGCCCCTGGGCTCCTGGAGCTGATATGGCAGCAGGTGCTGCAGGCTGAGAGGGCCTGGGAATTTAGTCCCCTCCAGGGTGACTGCCAGCACCCACCTGGTAGTGAGAGTGTGAACACTTGACTCCCTTGCCTCAGGGACAAATTCTAAGATGCAGTGCCTGCTCTGGAGCTTCCTGTGGAGTCAGGCTGGAGCTGGGGCTTTCCCTGAATTCGTGCCCTTGCTTGGCTTCCACCCCTTCCTCTGTCTTGCTTCCCCCTCTCTCAGTGCCCCCTGCACCCCTACCCCTCAACCATGACTCCCTTAACAAAGCATTTGCACAAGAATCTTTGACTGAAGTTCTACTTGGGGAGGAGGTGGTTTCTGTACCTCATCTTTCTTATTTGCAAAATAGAGATTCTAAGAGTATCTGTCTTCATCATGAGGTTTAAATAGAGTACCCCCTGTAAAAAGCAATGCAGAGCAAGACTCTCAGCCAGCACTTTAGTAACAGAATGTTAGTAATAGAGCTTTCCAATTTTCGTTAGCACACTGGGCTCCCACAAATAAAGACTGGATTTTCTAGGTCCCACCCCTAGCAGTGGGTTGATGGAGCAGTGTGGGTAAGTTCTGGCCAAGTGCATTGAGGTGATTGCCTTTGAAGGTAAGAGGGTGCTCTGCATTCTCCTCTCCCCCTTCCTGCTGGCTGGAATGTGGCTGTGAGGGTGGGAACTGGCACAGCCATCCTTGACAATCAGGTGGAAGCTGCATGTTGAACAAGGTGGAGCAAAAGGATCCTGGAGACTGACACTGAACCACCCTCCCAGGCCTAGGACTCTACCCCGACAGGCATGTAAGAGAAACTTCTAAGTTTATTCAGAACAAATATTGGGATGGCAATCTCTTTGTAACAGCAGCCAAACCTATATCTTAACTTCTTCAAACTCTGAACAGAAGGTAACTGCAGGAGAGAAGTTAGAAGGATCATCTCTCGAGACAGCCAACTCCAGCACCAACAAGCAGGGAATCCCACTTGAGCATGTGCTTGATTTCTCTGTCTGTCTTCACTTGGTCTCTGTCTCTATTCTTGAACAGAAATGGGATAAGAATAGGAGAATGTAGGAAAAGAAAAGAAGTAACAACTCTAAAGAGAAGGTAATTTTAACTTCTTACTTGAGCCTGGTGGAGTTAAAATGAAAGTGAGCAGGAAGAGAAGATCTTGCCCCAGATCAAAATTGTCCAGAAGGCTTAATTTTAATTTTAATTTTAATTCTTTTTGAGATAGAGTCTCACTGTGTTGCCCAGGCTGGAGTGCAGTGGTGTGATCTCGGCTCACTGCAACCTCCACCTCCCTGGTTAAAGCAATTCTCCTGCCTCAGTCTCCTGAATAGCTGGGATTACAGGCAGGCACCACCACTCCTGGCTAATTTTTGGTCTCAAACTCCTGACCTCAGGTGAACTGCCTGCCTCGGCCTTCCAAAGTGCAGGAATTACAGGCATGAGCCACCATGCCCAGCCAGGCTTATTTTTAAAAATTTTTTTAAATGTGCTAAATTGCCCTTTCCCTCATTTCCAAAGTTCATCAACAGCAAGGGAATGAATCTGCCACGATCCTCCCACGATGCCTCCCTCCAATGAACTGGCTATGGGACACATTCTTGCCTATGCTGCAACACTTTGTAATATTGTACAAAAGTCATCTGGGGATTGTTGCAATTTTCCCAAAGGTGAAAACAGACCCAGAAGAGATTAGGTTGATTTTGTTAGTGTGACACAAGTAAGTACTTGGTGCCTCTTTCATGGTGCTTACTCAGTCACTGCTACTGCCCAGGGGCATGTTAGTATCCTTGGAGTGAAGCATAGAATATGGAGATGCTTATGTGTAAGGGCCTGAGGGAGAAGCAAGAAGTCACTAAGAAAAGGAAGAAAGGCCGGGCACGGTGGCTCACGCCTGTAATCCCGCACTTTGGGAGGCCGAGGGGGGCGGATCACGAGGTCAAGATATCGAGACCATCCTGGCCAACATGGTGAAACCCCATCTCTACTAAAAATACAAAAAAATAAGCCGGGCATGGCGGCACGCGCCTGTGGTCCCAGCTACTCAGGAGGCTGAGGCAGAAGAATCGCTTGAACCCAGGAGGCAGAGGTTGCAGTGAGCCGAGATCACGCCACTGCACTCCAGCCTGGTGATAGAGCAAGACTCCATCTCTAAAAAAAAAAAAAAAAAAAAAAAAAGAAAAGAAAAGGAAGAAAGATGATGATTCTCAGGCTCAGTCCTATTCTTCAGGGCTGCTTTTCTCAACCTTGGCACTACTAACATTTTGGTCTGGATAATTCTTTCTTGTGGGAGGCGGCTTTGTACATTGTAGGATGTTTAGCAGCCTCCCTGGCATCTCCCTACTAAATGCCAGTAGTACTATCATTCCCAGACCCCAGTCATGAAAAACAAAAACGTCTACAGATATTACCAAATGTCCCTGGAGGCTGCACGCAAAACCGCCCCTTGTTAAGAGCCACTGTTCTAGGGTCTGGCTCTAGTGAGAGAAGCAGTGGAAGCAGCACCTGAAGATGATTTTTTATTATTGTTTTTGGGGGACCTTTTCCTCTAAAAACATCAGCAAACAGTAGCCTTGGGGAACACACAATCTGTTTTGGGTTCAACTGACAGGGAAGCTCAGGGGGGGAAAAAACTCTGCTCTTTAACAGAAACCCAAAGAATGTAGCATCCCCAGAGGACCACTTAGAGAGCTGCAAGCAAGGGCAGTGGACATTCTGAGAAAGGAGGGGAAAAGAGGACAAGAACCCATGCTCAGCAGTGCGTGATTTAAGTCAATAATGGGTGTCTTCATCATCTTTGCCAGTGATTGGCTGATGGATGAGCATGGGACTCAATTCTGGCCAATGGGATGTAAGAGGAGAACTCTCCTAGGGGACCTTGGGAAAGATTTTCTTCCTAGATAATGCAGAAATAGCTGGATGAAAGCTCCCTCTCTGCTCTCCTCTTCCCTTCCCATCCTATGCCAATATGAGATGCTTGGAACTGCAGCAGTTATTTTGCAACCATGAGGCAACAACCAAAGGTCAGAGCCTATTGAAATATGGGAAGAGCCTGGGTTCTGGATGACATGGCTGAGCTACTGAGCCAACTTTGGGACTATGTACCCTTAGACTTCCTGTTAAGTAAGTAGTATATGTTCCCATGTTTTAAGCCGGGTTTAGCTGAGTTTTTCTGTCATTTGCAATCAAAGACATTACTAACCAATGGAAATATTTTCAACTGCAACTAATAGTAATACCTAACTAAAAGAAACTTCTAAAAGGAGTGGGTATTTTTCTCACCTAACAGGAAGTCCTGAAGTAGGTGATTCCAGTGTTGTTTGGTGGTTGTGCAGTATCAGGGCTCTGGGTTGACTTATATGTGATTCTTGCAGCCTTTTCCTCATGGTCACAATATTGCTGCCACAGCTCCAAGTATCATATGCTCACTCAAACCATGTTCAAGACAGGAAGAAAGAGGCAAGTTCTCTTTGTCTATCCCTCTCTTTTTATCAAGAGACAAAACATGTTCCCTCAAGCTGCTGGTAAACTGTCTCATGGTGTCATTGATCAAAACCGAACTATGTATGAAGACAGCCTGGGGCAATGAGGTCTTGGCATTTTATGTCTGTCACGAGAGGTGGGTGCCACCAGAGAAAGGCTGTTGGGCCCACAGGTAACAGTTCCTGCCACAAAATAATGGTTCATCCAACATTCCCTATTATCAGAAAATCAGTATTCCCTACTGAGACTCTCATCCCACCCCATCCCTGGTTATCTAGAAAGTCCAGGGACCCTTACTTAGGCCACCTGTAGTAGGTTGGCCCAGCCTTCACATGCCACTAGGAGAGAGAACTAGAGTCGATTAGTTCAGTCCGGCGCTCACCCCCCCAGCACATGATGTAACTGCTGAAGAATGGCTCCCTGATGACAGTGTTGTTCTCCCCGGATGAGATGACCTTTTGCTGGCTGGGAAGCCTGTCCTGGGTGCAGTAGTTCTAGGGCAGACAATCGTGCACCCTTAGCACTAAGCCAACCATGAGGCTCCAGTCTCTGCTCCCAAATTGCCAGCTCCCAGTGCTCGGCTTCTTCTCAGGGCTCAAGCTGGTCCTGAGAGCTCTGATCAGGAACCTGGAGTCACTGGCTCCCTTCTTCCAGGTGAGCTTTCTCTTCTCCCTGGACAGCTGTGCCTGCAAGGGGAGGCCTATGCTGTGACTTCCAGGGGCCCCCAAAACACCCTTTCCAGAGGCCATTACTCATAGCATCTGCTCTACTGTGACATGGCCTGTAACCTATTTTGCTAAAGAAAAGAAACTAATAAAAACAAGTTTAATCCCCAGCAGGGCCTTCCCTCTAATCCAATCCCCTGATGTATAAACACATATGCTCCCAGAGTTTAATCCTGGTGAGCAGCAGCCCCTCTGGTAAAGCATCTGTGACATCGGATGACAAGATGACAGCCCCTAGTAGACTTTGTGTAGGTCTGTCCCACATCTTCCCGTGTAGTCCTCTTTTTTGTCTTCTGATTGAGAACAGCACAGCCTTCCAATCCAAGATTGGCCCTTGTGAAAAATGAAGCACCAAGCAAGATCTCACTCCCCTGTTGGGACACTTGGAAGCTTGTGTTTGCAGGAATTGCTGCCTGATAGCTTTTTCACTGGCAACAGGGAGCAATTTGGCATCATATATAATCCTGGATTACTGACTTGATTAATATTTCATGGTGTCTGTTAGTCATTTACATTTATAGAAACATGAGTCATGAAAAATTAAAGTTTTAATTGCTGAGTTTCTTTCCTTTTACTTTCTTTCCTCCTCCTCCTTTTTTGTTAAAGAATTTTTCTCTTAGCGGAGCTGTCTTTCAAGTCTTGGGAGCAGAGTTACTCAAAAGAATCAGGAAATTTGGAGAGTCAGTCTGAGGACAGATTGTATGCAGCAAGACAATCAGACAATATCGGGAGGAGTATAAAATAATGAATAGCATTCTTCAGCTCCAGGGTAAGGCCCCGGAATAAGGAAATGATCCAATGTATCACTTTTCTCTTTCAGCAAGGGCAACTTTTTACCAAGAAACAAGAATTTCAGACATAAAGACACCCCAACATTATAGATCATGAAAAATGACACACAGGGATAGCCTGCTCCTGTGCATTGGTTTCTGTTAGTGGCAGTTGTTTCTGTTTTCTTTCGTTTTTGTTTTGCACTGATTAGGCATTTCAGAGTTGCCTTAAGCCACAGACACCCAGTATGGAAGAGCAGGAACAGTAGCTAGACAGATTAGCCCACCTCTGAGAATCTCCTGGGGAACTAACCCTTGTAGTTGGATTTCTATGGCCAACAAATTCAGGCTCACTCAGTATTGCCACTCTTTTTTTCTTTTTGAGATGGAGTCTTGCTCTGTTGCCCAGGCTGGAGTGCAGTGGTGTGATCTCAGCTCACTGTACCCTCCACCTACCAGGTTCAAGCAATTCTCGTGCTTCAGTCTCCCAAGTAGCTGTAATTACAGGTACGTGCTACCATGCCTGGCTAATTTATGTATGCCAAGTAGAGACGGGGGTCTCACCATGTTGGTGAGGCTGGTCTCGAACTCCTGACCTCAAGAGATCTGCCCGCCTCAGCCTCCCAAAGTGCTGGGCTTACAGGTGTGAGCCACCATGCCCGGCCCCCAGTGTTGCCACTCTTTTGATAAATAAATATATGTGGCCTTTGGTATTCTGTACCTCTATCATATAACTGCTCCTCTTTATTGGGGCAAGGGGATTTGCTTGTATTTGACTCAGTGATTTCAAATAAATGCTTGACTTCAGATTTTTGGATCAGTGTCTCTGGGGGTGATTTGTCAGGTGAGGTTGGCAATTCTGAGGATTTGCAAAGTGGAGCCTTTGGTTCCAGTTTCAGAGGACATGAAGTGCGTGAGAGATGGGTTGCTGGGGTTAAGGGAAGAAGAGGTCCATTTTGCTTTTGTAAAAAGGCCTAGAAATCAACCTGGAAGGGTAAGTGATGCAGGAAGCAAAGGTCAGTGAGGCAGAAGGCATGTGCTTGTGTGGCAGGCAGATGTGTGAAAAGTGATCTTCTATCCTGAATATTAGAACAACTTTCTCAGGGAGATCTCTGAATCTCTCATCTAATTGCTAATTAGACAGAAGTATAGCATTTTCCAAAGCCTATTTGATTTATAGTTATGATAAAATATATTTTTAGATGAAAATAATTGTTTTATGTCACTTCAATTTTAACCATGAAACTTACTTAATTGAAAAATGAACAATTCTTTTAACTTTGAAATGAAGCAAAGTATTATCAACCAAATTTGCAGCAATAGGAAATACTGGCAACTGTGTGTTATGTAAGATTTGCTATGTGTTGTCACAGATTTGTGACACCAGCAATTCAATACTATGAAAGGTTCTGAGAGGATAGTATAGATATGTAGAGTAAGTGAACCAGATATTTTGTCTCAAGGATTAATTTCTTTTTAAGCCACAACAGATTTGCATGAATGTGCCTATATTAAACTGTTTTTCTGTATTGTTAATTCTCAGTATTCTACAAAACTAAAAAATGCAGGTCACACCTATTATGGATAGTTTATTTTAGCATGTCATCTCTACTGTTACTTAATAATTCCTTGACTATATTTTTCTAATATAATACAGTATTTAACAATGAGGTGAAAGTATACCTCTAGAACATCAGCATTTCACTTTTTGGTTAGTTCAGATGATTTCATCATCTGAATTCCTTGAGATATATAAAACAAGTTTGTCCTTTAAGTGAGCTACTGGCAGGAACTTCCAGGAGTTGTGAAATGCACAGTGCAAAATAATTCGTTTTGAAGATGAAGGAAGCAAGTATGTAGAAAACACACTCTAGATTTTTAAGGAACTGAATTTTGTTATTATGCAGATGAGGATCTGAAACATGTATTATTATTTTTTACATAACATTGGCAGACATGGTATGTCTGATGTTTGCTGTATAACAGTAAGTTCTGGCTCCTAGCTACTTCATAGTCATAAAAAATCTCATGCCAGTGAATGAGGCAGCCATATCACTTGTTGATATGACTGCAAATAAAGGCAGTCTTCCTTATACAATCACTGGGTCTCAGTTATTATTATGGCGTAGGAGAGTTAAAAAAAAAATGAAGAGATACTAAGATAGCACTTGCAAAAGAGAATCAAGAAAGCTGTTGCCTTCCAGGCACTTGGCCGTTCTGTGGACAGAGCCCTGTGTAATACTAGGTGTGCAGGAGTCTATCAGCAGCGAGGGAAGGCATCCCACACCACGATAACTCGGAGACAGTGACTCTAGTAGGGCCATTCATGAAAACATATGCACACACTACTTTATTAGAAAATAAAAAGCCCCCAAGTTCAGAATAATAAAACACAAAAAGAATCAACAAAACAACAAAAACTGGCCATAGCAGCAAGTTTCAATAGATCACCCAAAGCAAAGCCAAGCCATTGATATGGCCACCTTACGTCCTCTGTCTCCTTCTCTGTTAATGCTCACAGCATGGGAAGCATGGAGCTTGGGTTGACAAGAGGACACATGAAATCTATTTTCTCTCTTCTGGTGAATTTTTAGCCCTGTCTACTATTTTCGAGAAACAATTTTGTTTTGCTTTTGTTTTTGAGATGGAGTCTTGCTCTGTCACCCAAGCTGGAGTGCAGGGTGCGATCTCAGCTCACTGCAACCTCTGTCTCGCGGCAACCTCTGCCTCCCGGGTTCAAGTAATTCTCATGCCTCAGCCTCTTGAGTAGCTGGGATTACAGGTGTGTGCCACCACGCCCAGCTAACTTTTGTAGTTTTAGTAGAAATAGAATTTTGCCATCTTGTCCAGGCTGGTCTTGAACTGCCGACCTCAGGTGATCTGCCTACCTCAGCCTCACAAAGTGTTGGGATTGAGCCCAACACACCAGGCGTGAGACACCGTACCCAGTGGAAAACCAATGTAACAAGAGTTAATTTTAGAAGCACACAAATACACATCTGCACCCAAACACACACACAGAAGACAAAATTGAACTAGGATAACTGGTCAGGCAGTAAGTGCCTGTTAGCAGACTGAAAATAATTACGAAGAAGAAAAAATGATTTTAATAGAATTCAGAAATTTTCTTTTGATTTCCAATGTATGGACTCATGAAAGTGGTCAAACTTCCTTCCACAATATTGCTGACATTTATATGAGAATTTTCAGGAGTTCTTTTGCTTCAGTATAAATGTTGGTTGGGTTGTTCACTTCCTACAAAATTTCGTAGGAACATGCAGCCGTTCACTCAGAAAAACATTTATAGTGTATCTGTAGTACAAACAGAAAGATGACCTTGGCATCTGCCAAAAAGGAAAGGCAAATTGCTTTCCACAAAAACCTTTTGAACAGTGTGTGTTCGTGGCTTCCAAAAAGTAAAGCCCCAAAGAAACAAACAAAGACAGTTTCTGCAGTGGGACCAAAGAATGGTTTGGTGTAGTGAGTGAGGGGAGGGGGTTGCCGAGTGAGTGTCACACCTTGCACTCATACTTAGCCGACTCAGAGCCACAGCAAGATGAGGAACCCCTGAACAATGCTGACCTTCCAGTGTGAGAAGAATCAGAGCTAAGCTCAGCTCAGCTCAGCTCAGCAGCAGCCCCAAAGCCTTGGCCCTAAAAAGTCCCTCCCCCAGGCTGTCTATCAGGGTTAGCCACGCCCACCCCAGACCAGTCCACTTCCACCTCAGGGAATCTGGAGGCCTTAGTCTCTTTGGGCTGCCTTAACAAAGCACCGCAGACGTGGGGTGGGAATGGGGGGAGTCTACAAATTGTCTGACAGCTATGGAGACTAAAGGTCAGAGATCAATGTGTCCACAGAATTTTTTCTTTTGAAGTCTGTGTCCCCGGCTTGCAAATGACTGTTTTCTCCCTGTGACCTTGCATCGTCGCCCCTTGCTCGTGTCTGTATCCTGATTTTCTCTTCTTGTCAGGATGTCAGAGGTGTTTGAACCAGAGCAGTTTCATCTTGAATAGGGGGCTGGGTAAAATAAGGGTGAGATCTACTGGGCTGCATTCCCAGGAGGTTAGGCATTAAGTCACAGGGTGAGATAGGAGTTTGGCACAAGGTACAGGCCATAAAGACCTTGCTGATAAAACAGGGTACGGTAAAGAAGCTGGCCAAAACCCACCAAAACCAAGATGGCAATGTAAGTGACCTCTGATCTTCCTCACTGCTCATGCGCTAATTATAATACATTAGCATGCTAAGAGACACTCCCACCAGCGCCAAGACAGTTTACAGATGCCCTGGCAATGTCAGGAAGTTACCCTATATGGTCTAAAAAAGGGAGGAGCCCTCAGTTCTGGGAATTACCCACCCCTTTTCCCAAAAACCTCATGAATAATCAACCCCTTGTTTAGTATATAATCAAGAAATAGCCAAAAATATGGTCAACCAGCAGCCCTCGGGGCGGCTCTGCCTATGAAGTAGTCATTCTTTTATTCCCTTACTTTCGTAATAAACTTGCTTTCACTTTACTCTGTGGACTCACCCAGAATGACCTCATTTTAATTTATTTCCTCTTTAAAGACTATCTACAAACAGTCACATGCTGAGGTCATATGAATTTGGGAGGATACTATTAGCTCATCACACTGGGGTAGCAGACTTCTGATATTCTATCCCTTCCTACTATTGTTTTCAACCATTGTTTTTAAAGCTATCTATGTCATACTTGAAATTCAGATGCCATTCAGCATCCCTTCCCTGACCTGTCCCCGCTATTGCCTCTCCCCACAAGACGAAAACAAGTTCAGCTCTTTTCATTCTGAGGTTTACCTTCTATTCAGAAAACATACTCCATGTTTTTTCACTTTAGTGTACCTTCTAGACTTTCTATGCTACAAAATAAGAATTTAATTCTCTTATATTCTCCTCACTCACTTTTACTCTTCCTCAATCTCCTGATAAAGTTATAGCACAATTTTAAAGCTTAAATCAATATTTAGCACATGTACTATGTGATTGCAAATATGCTTCACAACTGGCTCTAGTAGAACAATAGAGTCACTTCGTTTACTTAGTTTTTTTTTTCCTGGAATTAATCAGTGTTGTTTCGCTTTTTAAATAAACGTTAATTGCAGGTGTCCTTCCTGGAGCCCTGCTTCCTGTTCCATCCTCTGGGGTCGCTTTCCCGCCTGCTGTGTGGGAAATCCTGGAGGAAGAGCGAGGGCAAGAGATGTGGCAAACATTGACACATGAAGTTCCGTGCATGTTTGGGCTGGAGTTATCCCTCTTAGCTTGCTATTTTTTGAGATACTGATTAGCTAATGAGCCATGGCGCATGATTCCTTAATTCTCCAGTTCTTTTTGTTGTTGTTGTTGTTGCTTATCCTTAATTTTCCAATTATTTAGCCTAGAGCAGAGGTCTGCACACTTTTTCCATAAAGGTCCACATAGTATCTTTTAGATTTCCTGAGCCAGCAATGTCTATTTTAACAACTTAACCTTACTGTTGTGGTGTCAAAACAACCATATGTCAATGATGAGCATGTTTGTATTCCAACAAAACTTTATTTACAAAAAATAGCTATGGAAAAGATTTGACCAGTATACCATAATTTGCTGATCCCTGACCTATAAAAGAGTGCTTTTTAATTTTTCTTTTGAAATGATTTCATTGGCAGAGAAAAATGGGTTTGTGCCCCCAGGGTCTCTAGTGGGTTACCTGGGGAAGCTTAAGATAGCTTTGAAATCTCACTTATCGGGCCAGGTGCAGTGGCTCACGCCTGTAATCCCAGTACTTTGGGAGGCCAAGGCAAGTGGATCATGAGGTCAGGAGTTCAAGACCAGCCTGGCCAAGATGGTGAAACACTGTCTCTACTGAAAATACAAAAATTAGTCGGGTGTGGTGGCATGCACCTGTAATCCCAGCTACTTGGGAGGCTGAGGCAGAGAATTGCTTGAACCCAGGAAGTGGAGGTTGCAGTGAGCCAAGATCATGCCACTGCACTCCAGCCTGGGCCACAGAGCAAGACTCAGTCTCAAAAAAGAAAGAAAGAAAAAAAAAAGAAATCTCACATATCCACAAATTTAGACAAAGTTAGACAAAGTTTGACAAATTTGGGTTGATCTTCATAACTCAGTGTTCTGCTGATTAAGGAGGGTAGAGAGGCTAAAAGTTAAAGACAACTCAAATGAGGCTGGGTGTCTCTGGGAAGCTTTTTGCCCAGGACCCCTCTTCTTGTTTAGCTAGAGTACTTGGCTTGGCCATCCAGCAAATCAAAGGCCTTATTTTCAAGTTGCCATAAAGTCTACCTCTGAAGGGAGACAGACATGGTAATCTATTTATTGACCTTCTCACAACTGTTCCCTGTTTAGATTTTTCTTTGAGACAATGACATCCTAAAAGGTACAACAGCATTGAGGTTTAGACTGAACAAAGCCTTGTGGACCCACAGCAAAGCCCCACCCTTCAGAAAGATGATGGCCCTGCACTCTGGCCACCTGAAGGGCAACATGGAAATGGTCACAAGTGGGAAAAAACGTATTTACGGCGGCATGTTCTGTAGTGCGATGAGAGAAAGAAAACAGTGGGCCCAAATGGAGGAGAAAGGGCTGCCTCATCCTTGCACAGCTCTTGGTGTTGTTTCATTTTACCCCAAGACTCCTCTCATCTCAACTCAGCAGGCTGGGGTTTTGGGCTGTTGTAACTAGGACTCTTTTGCTTCCAAACACAACAAGAGCTACTTGAACTCAAAGGGATTAGCTATGATTTTTCAAATGACAAAAACTGAATGTCTTCTCTGAAAGAGAGAGCCACCGCCGCAGCAGCCAGCTTTGCTGGAAGGAATTGATTGGAGTGTTTTTCTTTATTCTGAATCCACTCGCCCTGCCTGTCCCTAGCAGATGTGGGCGGGCCTTGCAATAGGACTCATTCTAGGTGAGTGGGATTCTAAGAGGCAAGGACAAGTGGATTGCCATCCCATCGTCTTGTAAGGCAGCTGGCCTGGAAAATTCAGTCCCAAAAGGCCGCTGTGACACAGCTGTGGAGTTCTTATCACTACTTCACCAGCCTCTGGAATCACAGACTCAGAATTAGAGCAAAAGGGACAATCAGTGTGATAAGAGAGGGAGAAGAGGAACTGTGACCCCGCCACCAAGAGCCCTTTTCTACGCCCACTTTGCCCTCCAGATGGACTCAACTATCCAGGGCAAAGCACCCTCTTCCTGGGTTTCTTGGACCTGTGGGAAGGGAGAAGGGGGCTTTCACAGCACAGAGTCTAAGCCAGTTTCATCTGACTCCCACAAGATGAAGTCTCTCTTCTGACATCAGGAAAGCAACGATATTCCAGCGTAGGAATAATATAGCTGTTCAGAGATGTTTTGTAATGAATGTCTCCAATTGCTATCTTCCACAAAGGAAAGCAGCTAAGATTTGAGGCCAGTTTCCTTGAAAGTGCCATTGTTACCCCTCTACCCTGCTGGGACGTAAGGTGGCAGGAGGAGGCATTAGATGTAGATGAGTGCAGCATCCACAAAGCAAGCTGAGTGAGCCTCATGGTTTTAGGGCTCTGGGCGCAGCTGTGGGGAGCCATTCTAACAACTGTGTCCCCCACACAAGCTCCCTGGCAAACCTGCAGGGTGTAGGCTGCATCACAAGCAGGCAGATGCATTTTTATTTTAGAGTCAAATGGATGTAACATTTTAATTGTGCAGGGCTACTTTGCAGTTCATGAAATAAAACCTGTGCACAACAATCGTTCCCAAAAGATTCCCAACAATCTTTTGTTGAAAATTTAAAAATTGTTGTAAATTTTATGAGTACATAGTAGGTGTATATATTTATGGGGTACATGAGATGTTTTGATATAGGCATGAAATGTGAAATAAGCACATCATGGAGAATGTTACATCCATCCCCTTAAGCATTTATCCTTTGAGTTACAAAGAATCGAATTACATTATTTAAGTTATTTAAAAAATATACAATTAAGCCTGGGGGTGGTGGCACACGCCTGTAATCCCAGCACTTTGGGGAGCCAAGGTGGGCAGATCACTTGAGCTCAGGAGTTTGAGACCAGCCTGGGCACCACGGCAAAACCCTGTGTTATATTTTGGCAGTGAGCCAAAATCATGCCACTGCACTTGAGCCTGGGTGACAGAGTGAGACCCTCTGTGTGTGTGTGTGTATGTGTGTGTATATATATGTATGTATGTATATATATACACACACGCATATATACATGTACACACAATTACATTATTGACACACAATATATGTTGTGTATGTATGTCTATATACACACACAATTACGTAATTGACTATAATCATTCTATTGTGCTATCAAATAGTAGGTCTTGTTCATTCTATTTTTTTTTTGTACCCATTCACTATCCCCACCTCCCCCCAATCCCCAAGTCCCCTTCCCAGCCTCTGGTAAGTAACCATCCTTCTATTCTCTAAGTTCATAAGTTCAACTGATTTGATTTTTAGATCCCACAAATATGTGAGAACATGTGATGTTTGTCTTTCCATGCCTGGCTTATTTCACTTAACATAATGACCTCCAGTTCCATCCATGTTGTTGCAAATGACAGAATCTCAATCTTTTTATGGTTGAATAGTACTTCACTGTCTATCTGTACCAAATTTTCTTTATCCATTCATCTGTTGATGGACACTTAACTTACTTCCAAATCTTAGCTTTTGTAAACAGTGCTGCAGCAAGCATAGCATAGATATCTCTTTGATATACTGATTTCCTTTCTTTTGGATATATACCTAGCAGTGGTATTGCTGGATCACATGGTAGCTCCATTTTTAGTTTTTTGAGGAACCTCCAAACTGTTCTCCATAGTGGTTGTGCTAATTTACATTCCCACCAACAGTGTACAAGGGTTCTTTTTTCTCCACATCCTCGTCAGCATTTATTATTGCCTGGCTTTTGGATAAAAGCCGTTTTAACTGGGGTGAGATGATATCTCATCATAGTTTTGATTTGCATTTCTCTAGTGATCAATGATGCTGAGCATCTTTTCATATGCCTGTTTGCTATTTGTATGTCTTCTTTTGAGAAATGTCTATTCAAATCTTTTGCCCATTTTTAAAATCAGATTATTAGACTTTTTCCTATAGTTTTCCCAACAATCTTGTGAGGTGAGTAAAGTATGGATGTGACAAGATTACAAAAGACGTAGCTATGCCGACATCACACTTTTTGTGATTGCTGGGAGCACAGAGGTTCCCTGTCAATCCTCCTAAAGCAGGAAATGAGGTGGGTCTTGGGCCCTGGGGAGGAAGGGCCTTGTGCTGGATGCTGGAGGATTGGAGGGCAGAGGAGCCAGGAAGGGGCAGATTGAACGGCCTGTGCTAACGCAAGGCCTAGGTGGGAGCCACCACTGAACTGCCTACTTTTCTTGCTAAAAGAGAAGTGATGGTCATTTTTTTAAATCTCAAAGTGAAGAAATTGTCATATGAAAGAATAGTGATAAGCATTAGAATAAGTTAATCATTAAATTAAGGTTGCATCATTATTATACATAGAGTAATACACTTGAATAAAAATGTAAAAGATGTCTTTCAACTGGGAAAGATCTAAACGAGAGAAGCCACTTTGTATGTATTTGTTACTTACCTACCATGTGTCTGGCACTATTCTAGGTGCTTGGGATACTGCAGTGAGCAAAACAGATCTCTGATTTTTGTGGAGCCTAGATTCTAGCATTTAGAAATAGACTATAAACCACAATTATAATAAGTAAATTCTTTAGGATGTTTGAAAGTGACCCTCGATGGGGAGATACTAGGTTGATGCAAAAGCAATCACGGTTTCTGCCATTACTTTTTTTGGTGAGGGGAGGGGAACGGAATTTTGCTTTTGTTGTCCAGGGTGGAGTGCAATGATGATCTCTCAGCTCACCACAACCTCTGCCTCCCTGGTTCAAGCAATTCTCCTGCCTCAGCCTGCCGAGTAGCTGGGATTACAGGCGTGTGCCACCACGCCCAGCTAATTTTGTATTTTTAGTAGAGACAGGGTTTCTCCATGTTGATCAGGCTGGTCTCAAACTCCTGACCTCAGGTGATCTGCCCTCCTTGGACTCCCAAAGTGCTAGGATTACAGGTGTGCGCCACCACGCCTAGCCCTGTCATTCTTTTAATGTCAAAAACGCAATTACTTTTGCACCAACCTAATAAAAAACAAAATGCAGACACAGCAGGAGTCCCAGCAAGGGAGAGGAGAGCAATGACTGCAGTTGTAACTAGAAGGCCAGGGTAGGCCACTCTGAGAGACATCTTCCCCCAGACTTGAAGGAGAGAAGGGAGTTCATATGCAGATATCTGCAATGCTCCAGTCTGGGAGAACAGCTGGCCTACAGGCCTGGAGCTCTCAGCCTCCCTGGAATGCTTGGTGGCCTGTGCTGCTGGAGCACAGTGAGGGAGGGACAGCAGCAGCTCACCTGTCAGAGTCAGAGGGGCAGCCACAGGGCCAGATCACAAGGCTCTTAGAAGTCATTGTGAAAATGTGGCTTTTGCTCTGAGTGAAAGGTGGAGGCTTTAGAGGTCTCCGAGCAGATGGTTAGAATCATTTCATGTTCTCACTATATCCTTCCGACTGCTGCCTTCAGTGGGATGCTGGTAGAAACCAGAGACCAGGTGGGAGGTTACTGCAGTGAGTTACTGCAGGTGAGGGACAATGTGGCTGGGGCTGGCTGGTAGCAGTGGAGGTGGTGACCGGTGTTTAGATCCTGCACGTGCTTTGAAGGCTTTGAAGGCAGAACCAACAGAATTTCCCCAGGGATCAGATGTGGAATGTGACAGCAAAAAAGGAGACAAGGAAGAGATCAAAGTCTTTGGCCTGAGGAAGTGAAAGGGTGGAGATGTCATGAACTGAGGCAGAGTTGTGCCTCAGAGCACAACTCTGTTGTGAGCAGAGCACATTTTTAGGGGAAGAACAGGTTTGAGACATATTAATTTGGAGATGTCTACATGTTGTGTTAGAAATATGTGGCGAGGTATTGAGCATATGAGAATCTGGAGCTTGGGAAAGTGATTTGGACTGGAATTTCAGCTTGGGGGTGGTTGGTGTATAGATGATTGGTAAAGCCCAGAGTCTGCATTGGTTCAACAAGAAGTAAGTACAGATGGAGAAGAGAAAGGAATAACTTTCAAGAGAAGATAAAAATAGACTGAACTGTACACTTAAAACTAGTTAGGATGGTAAATTTAATGTTATGTGTTTTTACCACAATAGAAATAAATAAATATCAAGAAAAAGCAAAGAAAAGTACCAATTAAGTGAAGATCATTTTGAATCAGTAAAACTTCTGAATCCTTGAGGATTTTATTTTATTTTTTTTGAGATGGAGTCTTGCTCTGTAGCCCAGGCTGGAGTGCAGTGGCACGATCTCAGCTTACTGCAACCTCTGTCTCCCAGGTCCTGGTTCAAGCAATTCTCCTACCTCAGCCTCCCAAGTAGCTGGAAATACAGGCATGAACCACCATGCCCAGCTAATTTTTTTGTATTTTTTCTTTTTAGTAGAGACAGGATTTTACCCTGTTGGCCAGTCTGGTCATGAACTCCTGACCTCGTGACCCGCCCGCCTCGGCCTCCCACAGTGCTGGAATTACAGGTATGAGCCACTGTGCCCGGCCTGAGTATTTTTAAGAAACATATTCTGTTGGCCAGCCATGGTGGCTCATGCCTGTAATCCTAGCACTTTGGGAGGCTGAGGTAGGAGGATCACTTGAGCCTGGGAAGTGGGAGTCACACGCAGTGAGCCAAGTTTGTACCACTGCACTCCAGCCTGGGTGACAGAGAGAAACCCTATCTTAAAAAAAAAAACAAAAAGGGAGGGGGAAGAAAAGGAACATACTCTCATCTGCACTGAGGAATGCCGTTAATATACCACCCCCCTACCAAAAAACAACAAAAAGATGAGCTTTCATTTCCATTTCATGGTGACCTGGCTGAAGGCTCTCAGCTGTGACCTACAGAAATGTCTCTGGCAAGGGGGCTATGACTGCAGGCCATCTGTGGCCGCGTCACAGACTTGCTATATCTCCTTAAGGGACAGATGGAAGAGCCCTTGAGTCACACGTGGGGAGACTGCAACTAGACTCAGCCGACTTCTGACATTTGAATAATGACACTTAGCCAGCAGCTTCCTCTGCATGCCAGACCCTGGACTCAGGCCTTCTGCACGGGTTGTCTGCTTGATCTTCAGACCCTGGCAGACACTGGCTAGCTGTTCACCAAACTCATTTCCCTCTTCTCTTGAGCACACAGACCATGTGCTCTTCCTTTGGGAAGATCCAGGAGATCTTCCTGAAAAATCTACTAGAGAAGAGCTTCAGATAACCAAAATGTCTAGAGGGACATCCACATCAGAACTGGTGGTGAGTGTTCAACATATGGTCTCTTACAGAACTCACATGGAATGTGCACTGAAAGGGAAGTGTATAATACACAATGCCACAGAGTTCATCTGGTGTGGACATAGCACCAATATGAAAAAAATGGGACCAGGGAAACGCGGTGGAAGCTATGTGCAAAAATAAAATGTAACTGCTGTCAAGAATCATATAGATGCTTGTAGACTAGTATTGTTATTCTGAGACTGTTGTGTGTGTAATGTGTGTATGTAAAGTAAATGAGTTATCATGGGATATTCTAATTCCATCATTTCCTGGGTCCTTGAGATCAAGAGTTATTAATGTAGAAGAAGGGAGATAAAAATATAACATGAAGGCAATGAAGTAAAAAAACCCTGTTGCCCTAAATTTGAATCGGAAGTATCAGTGTGACAGTATTTTAGCTTTAAAAATATATAATTTTCTAGCTCTGTCCAGTGAAGAGGCCTAGAAACAATGATTAATTCTGAGTAGCAGTGACATCTCTGATACCCAGTTTGTGGGCTTGAAATACTATTTCTCACTAAAAGAAACAGAGCATCTTGGGAGAAATGGCCAGTTGCAGGTCTGGGTCAGAAATGTACAAGATGAGCCTAGAGCCTCTGTCATATCAGGCAGTGAGAAAGCTGCCCAAGACCAGTGCAGTCGTGCCCAAAAGCACTCAGGAGCCAATCTGAAGAGGTTCCCAGGCTAAAGATGGGCAATTTGAGAGTCAACAAGAATAATTCAAATAGATCAAAACCCATCAAAGATGCTTATATTTACAAGTTCATAATTTATATATACATATATATTTATTTTATTTTATTTTTTTGAGACGGAGTTTCCCTCTTGTTGCCCAGGCTGGAGTGCAATGGCACAATCTCGGCTCACTACAACCTCTGCTTCCCAGGTTCAACCGATTCTCCTGCCTTCGCCTCCCGAGCAGCTGGGATTACAGGCATGTGCCACCAAGCGTGGCTAATTTTCTGTATTTTTAGTAGAGATGGGATTTCTCCATGTTGGTCAGGCTGGTCTCAAAGCAGATGGTCACCTTCATAGTGTGATAGAGGAGTAATTCATTATCTTGAAAAGTGGTAAATAAAGGGAAAGAATGAAGCATTTATCTTGCCTTTCCTATATGAAAGGTACCACCCACTGGGTGACTAAATTGTAGATGAGGGAAACCATCTCTTTATACAAGTATTTACGTAATTATATAAGAAATTATAGAATTAGGTTGTCATCCTTTTAGAGTGCTTAATGAGCTAATGGATTCAGTCATTGACATCAATATCAACTGTGGCCAACAGCATGAGGTGGCAGGGGGAGAAAGAGATGAAAAAGAAGATGGAGGAGGAGGAAGGAGAGAAGAGGAGAAGGAGGGGGAAGAAGGGGAGAAGAAGAATGTAGGAGGAGGAGGAGGAGGGGAGGGAGAGAACATAGACATTATGTGTTTCCTAATGAAAGAACATACCACCACCTATAATCCTGCCAAGGGATTGGAAATGAGACAGATAAAACCTCTGATTTCAGCTGTCAATTTTCAGGAAAGACAGAGCTCAGAGGAACACACTGAACTGGACCATGAGTACACAATCAGCAAAACCCAGATTGTGGGGAACTCTACATGTTAAGTGCCCCTGTATATTAGAGAAGTAAAGGAGAAATCTGTAAGTCTAATGACTCTTAAAAGACCTAACAAATGTTTTTAAACAGCAAGCCAAAACTATAGTGACCAGGAATGCCCAATTAGGTGATAGAACTGTAAAGAAACACCAGGAAGTGATAGCTCTAAAAGTCAGGAGAGCATTTACTTCTAGGGAAAGGGAAAGAGTTGAGGGTGGGACATGGGGGAGGGGCCTTCTGGGGTACCTGGCTAAGTTCCATTTCATGACATTGTATTGATTAAGGATGTTCACCTTCACCTTATAACTCATAAGGCTATACATTTATTTTATTTGGGCTTCTATACAGTCATCCCTCAGTATTGGGGAATTGGTTCCAGTTTTCCTATGGATATCAAAATTTGCAGATACTCAAGTCACTCATATAGGCATTCACTGGAGATACTGCAGGTTCAGTTGCAGACCACCACAATAAAGTGAATCATGAATTTTTTGGTTTCCCAGGACCTATAAAAGTCATGTTCACACTACACTGTAGACTACTAAGTGTGCAATAGCATTATGTCTAAAGAATATACATATACTTTAATTTTAAAATATTGCTAAAAATGCTAATGGTCAACCGGATTTCAGCAAGTTGTAATCTTTTTGCTGCTAGTGGGTCCTGCCTTGATGTTGATGGCTGCTGATAATCAAGGTGGTGGTTGCTGAAGGCTGGGGTGGCTGTGGCAATTTTAAAAACTAAGACAACGTTCAAGTTTGCCACATTCATCAACTCTTTCATGAAAGATTTCTCTGTGGCATGGGCTGCTGTTTGATAGCATTTTACCCACAGTAGAACTTCTTTCAAAAATTGGAGCCAGTCCTCTCAAACCCTGCCCCTGCTTTATCCACTAAGTTTATGTATTATTCTAAATCCTTATTTGTCATTTCGTTCATGACATTTTCACCAGGAGTAGATTCCATCTCAAGAAACCACTTTCTTTGCTCATCTATCAGAAGCAACTCCTCATCAGTTGAAGTTCGATCATGAGATGGCAGCAATTCAGTCACATCTTCAGGCTCCGCTTCTAAGTCCAGTTCTCTTGATGTTTCCACCACATTTGCAGTTGCTTCCTCCCCTGAGGTTTGGACCCCTCACAGTCACCCGTGAAGGTTGTAATCAGCTTCTTCCAAACTCCTGTTAGTGCTGAGATTTTGACCTCCTCCTATGAATTACGAATGTTCTCATGGCATCTAGAATGGTGAATCCTTTCCAGAAGGTTTTCAATTGACCTTGCCCAGATCCCTCAGAGGAATCTCTATCTATGGTAGCAATAGCCTTACTGAATGTATTTCGTAAATAATACTACTTGAAAGTCAAAATGATTCCTGGATTCATGGGCTGGAGAAAGGATATTGTTTTAGAGACTGGAAAACAACATTAATTTCCTGTACATTTCCATAAGAGCTCTTGGGTGACCAGGAGCATTGTCAATGAACAGTACTATTTTCAAAGGAATCTTTCTGAGCAGTAGTTCCCAGCAGTGGGCTTAAAGTATTCAGTAAACCACGCTGAAACAGACAGACATGCTGTCATCTAGTCTTTGTTGTTCTATTTCTAGAACACAGGCAGAGTAGATTTAGCATAATTCTCAAGGGCTCTAGAATAGTAAATGAGCATTGGCTTCAATTTAAAGTCGCCAGCTGCCTTCCCTCCTAATAAGCGAGTCAGACTGTCCTTTTAAGTTTTGAAGCCAGGCGTTGACTTGTCCTTTCTAGCTATAAAAATTCTAGGCTGTGTTTTCTTCCGACAGAAGGTTATTGAATCTACATTGAAGATGTATTGTTTAGTGTAGCCACCTGCACCAGTGATCTCAGCTAGATCTGGATAACTTGCTGCAGCTTCAACATCGGCACTTGCTTCACCTTAAATTTTATTTTATAGCAATGGCTTCTTTCCTAAATGTCATGAACCAACCACTGCTAGCTCCAGACTTTTTTCCTGCAGTTCCCTAACCTCTCTCAGCCTTGAACTGAAGAGCATTAGAGCCTTTCTCTGGATTAGACTTTGGTTGAAGGGAATATTGTGGCTGGTTTGACTTTCTATCCAAACCACTCAAACTTTATCCATATCAACAATAAGGCTACTTCACTTTACTTTTCATTTTCTTCAAGAACTTTTCCTTTGCATTCACAACTTGGTTAATGGGTATAAGAGGCATAGCTTTTAGTTTACCTTGACGTTTGACATGCCTTCCTCATTAAGTTTAATCATTTCTAGCTTTTGATTTAAAGAGAGAAACATGACTTTTTCATATGAACAATTAGAGGGCATCAGAGGATTATTAATTGGCCTAATTTCAATATTGTTGCGTCTCAGGGACTAGGGATACCCAAGGAGAGGGAGAGACCCGAGGAACAGCCAGTTGGTGGAACAGTTAGAACACACACATTTATGGATTAAGTTCTCCATCTTATACGGATGCGGTTCATGGCACCCCAAAACAATTGCAACAGTAACATCAAAGACCACTCATCACAGATCAGCGTAACATGTACAATAATAACGAAAAAGTCTGAAATATTATGAGAATTAACAAAATGTGACACAGAGATACGAAGTCAGCATATGCTGTTAGAAAAATGGAGCCAATAGACATGCTTGGTGCAGCTGTGCCACAAACCTTCAATTTGAAAAAAAAAAAATGCAATATCTGAGAAGTACAATAAAAGCACAATAAAATGAGATCGATTGTATAAAATGGTATGCTTTTTGCATATAACCTACACAAATCATTCCATACACTTTAAATCATCCCTAGGTTACTTATAATACTTAATATAAAGCAAATACTATGTAAATAGTTGTTATACTTTATCATTGTTTAATTTGTATTATTTCTTTATATATATATATATATATTGTTGCACTTGAGGTTCTGGGGTACATGTGCTGAACATGCGGGATTGTTCCATAGGTACATACATGGCAATGTGGTTTGCTGCCTCCATCTCTGTCACCTATATCTGGCATTTCTCCCATGTTATCCTTCCCCGACTCCCTACCCCCTACTGTCCCTCCCCTGTTCCCCCCCAACAGACCCCAGTGTGTGATGCTCCCCTCCTTGTGTCCATGTATTCTCATTGTTCAACACCCATCTATGAGTGAGAACATGCAGTGTTTGATTTTCTGTTCTTGTGTCAGTTTGCTGAGAATGAGGGTTTCCAGATTCATCCAGAGAATGATGGTTTCCAGATTAATCCACGTCCCTACAAAGGACATGAACTCATTGTTTTTCATGGCTGCATAGTATTCCGTGGTGTATATGTGCCACATTTTCCTTATCCAGTCTATCACCGATGGGTATTTGGGTTGGTTCCGGGTCTTTGCTATTGTAAACAGTGCTGCAATGAACATATGTGTGCATGTGTCTTTAAAATAGAATGATTTATAATCCTTTGGATATATACCCAGTAATGGAATTGCTGGGTCTAATGGAATTTCTATTTCTAGGTCCTTGAGAAATCACCACACTGTCTTCCACAATGGTTGAACTAATTTACACTCCCACCGATGGTATAAAAGTGTTCATGTTTCTCCACATCCTCTCCAGCATCTGTTGTCTTCAGATTTTTAATGATCGCCATTCTAACTGGCATGAGATGGTATCTCAATGTGGTTTTGATTTGCATTTCTCTAATGACCAGTGATGATGAGCATTTTTTCATGTTTGTTGGCCTCATATATGTCTTCTTTTGAAAAATGTCTGTTTATATCCTTTGCCCACTTTTGAATGGGTTTGTTTTTTTCTTGTAAATCTGTTTTAGTTCTTTGTAGATTCTGAATATTAGCCCTTTGTCAGATGGGTAGATTGCAAAAATTTTTTCCCATTCTGTTGGTTGCTGGTTCACTCTAATGATTGTTTCTTTTGCTGTGCAGAAGCTCTGGAGTTTAATTAGATCCCATTTGACTATTTTGGCTTTTGTTGTCAATGCTTTTGGTGTTTTAGTCACCAAAAAGTCCTTGCCTATGCCTGTATCCTGAATGGTTTTGCCTAGGTTTTCTTCTAGGGTGTTTATAGTGTTGAGTCTTATGTTTAAGTCTTTAATCTATCTGGAGTTAATTTTAGTGTAAGGTGTCAGGAAGGGGTCCAGTTTCTGCTTTCTGCACATGGCTAGCCAGTTTTCCCAGCACCATTTATTAAATGGGAAATCCTTTCCCCATTGCTTGTTTTTGTCAGGTTTGTCAAAGATCAGATGGTTGTAGATGTGTGGCGTTGCCTCTGAGGCCTCTGTTCTGTTCCATTGGTTTATATCTCTGTTTTGGTACCAGTACCATGCTGTTTTGATTACTGTAGTCTTGTGGTATAGTTTGAAGTCAGGTAGCATGATGCCTCCAGCTTTGTTCTTTGGCTTAGAATTGACTAGGCTATGCGGGCTCTCTTTTGGTTCCATATGAAGTTTAAGGTGGCTTTTTCCAGTTCTGTGAAGAGGGTCATAGGTAGCTTGATGGGGATAGTGTTGAATCTATAAATTACTTTGGGCAATATGGCCATTTTCACAATATTGGTTCTTCCTAACCATGAGCATGGAATGTTTTTGCATCTATTTGTGTTCTCTGTTATTTCTTTGAGCAGTGGTTCATAGTTCTCCTTGAAGAAGTCCTTTACATCCTTTGTTAGTTGTATTCATAGGTATTTTATTCTCTTTGTAGCAATTGTGAATGGGAGTTCACTCTTGATTTGGCTCTGTTTTAGTCTGTTATTGGTGTATAGGAATGCTTGTGATTTCTGCACATTGATTTTGTATCCTGAGACTTTGCTGAAGTTGCTTATCAGTTTCAGGAGATTTTGGGCTGAGATGATGGAGTCTTCTAAATATACAATCATGTTGTCTGCAAATAGAAACAATTTGACTTCCCTCTTTCTTAATTGAATACCCTTTATTTCTTTTTCTTGCCTGATTGCTCTGGCTAGAACTTCCAATACTATATTGAATAGGAGTGGTGAGAGAGGGCATCCTTGTCCAGTGCCAGATTTCAAAGGGAATGCTTCCAGGTTTTGCCCATTAAGTATGATATTGGCTGTGGGTTTGTCGTAAATAACTTTGATTATTTTGAGATACGTTCCGTCGATACCTAGTTTATTGAGAGTTTTTAGCATAAAAGGCTGTTGGATTGTGTCAAAAGCCTTCTCTGCATCTATTGAGGTAATCTTGTGGTTTTGTCTTTGGTTCTGTTTATGTGGTGAATTACATTTATAGACTTGCGTATGTTGAACCATCCTTGCATCCTCGGGATGAATCCTACTTGATCATGGTGGATAAGCTTTTTGATGTGCTGTTGCAATCGGCTTGCCAATATTTTATTGAAGATTTTTGCATCAATGTTCATCATGGATATTGGCCTG
>CAUYLZ010061050.1:0-26117 GCA_963573645.1 Pithecia hirsuta
TCCCAGCTACTCGGGAGGCTGAGGCAGGAGAATTGCTTGAAACCGGAAAACGGAAGTCGCAGTGAGCCGGGATCGCGCCACTGCACTCCAGCCTGGCGATAGAGCGAGACTCTGTCTCAAAAAAAAAAAAAAAAAAGAAAAGAAAATATTGCTCCCTGCTCTCATTTTTCCCATCAGGAAGGGAGAGAAGAGCTGGGTTCCGTTCTGCTCAGCAATCCTTTATCAGATGCCTGCTAAGTGCCAGATGTTATGTCCACTCTAGGGACAGAGAGAATAATCTAGGATATCCCTAAGTCTTTGAACCCACCAGCCACAGAAGCACATACTGTTCCCTCTGCCTGGAATGTCCTTTCCTGTTGAGCCAGCAGAAGGGGTCACTCTGTTGGAGCTTGGTCTACATGTGCCTTTCTCTGGGAAGCCTTGTGTGATGTTCCTGAGCAGCACCTGATATGCATCTTTACAGCTCTTATCACAATGGTGCTCACAAACATATAGTATGACCGTGGGATTGCTAGTCTCTTCTGGGGATTTGCAAGCTCCCAGAAGACAGAACCACATTTGTTCTGCTCACTGTTGAATCCCCAGTGCCTGGTGCACTGAAATGTGGGAGGATTGAAAGAGCTCGGGAAGAAGAGTCAAATACATAAACAAAAAAAAGGGAAAAAAGATATAATTACACCTGAGCAGAAGCAACCCAGATACCACTAAGCCATCAACTTGTCCTTCTCTGAGCCATCAGCTTAGGAAAAGTCAGCTCTAGGCCAAGTATGGTGGCTCTACACCTGTAATCCCAGCACTTTGGGAGACTGAGGTGGGCAGATCACCTGAGGTTGAGAGTTTGAGACCAGCCTGACCAATGTGAAGAAACCCCTTCTCTACTAAAAATACAAAACTAGCCAAGTGTGGTGGTGCACGCCTATAATCCCAGCTACTTGGGAGGCTGAGGCAGGAGAATCGCTTGAACTCAGGAGGCAGAGGTTGCGGTGAGCCAAGCTTGTGCCATTGCACTCCAGCCTGGGCAATAATAGCGAAACTCTGTATCAAAAAAAAAAAAAAAAAAAAAAAGGCAGCTCTACCTTCTGTTTCTCAGTTGTTCTTTTTTGGAAGAAGGTGCAAGCAGCCCCAGAGTCCCATGGAAGCAGCTTTCTCTCAATACTCAGCCCACTACCTCCTCACCAGGACAGAAATTCCAAGAGAGATGACCCTTTATTTCTCTTGTCATTGTCATAGCTTCCATTTCCCAGCACAATGGGTACATAGTAGTTTACAAAGAATTGAATGAATGAATGAATGAATGAATAGCCCTTTACCACAGAGTCAATGGCAAACTCAACTACTTTCAGCCAGAAGAACATGAAAAAGACACTGTGTCTAGCCAGGAGCCCACGAACAGTGGCTTATGCCTGTAATCCCAGCACTTTGGGAGGCTGAGGCTGGAGGATCACTTGAAGCCAGGAGTTCA
This sequence comes from Pithecia hirsuta, assembly GCA_963573645.1. Taxonomy (NCBI): domain Eukaryota; kingdom Metazoa; phylum Chordata; class Mammalia; order Primates; family Pitheciidae; genus Pithecia; species Pithecia hirsuta. Next base: position 1,463 of record CAUYLZ010061050.1, read on the forward strand.
CGACCAGCCTAGTCAACATAGCAAGACCCCATCTCTACAGAAAATAAAATATTAGTTGGGCATGGTGGTGCACATCTGTGGTCCCAGCTACTCTGGAGGCTGAGGTGGGAGAATCATTTGAGACCAGGAGTTGGAGGCTGCAGTGAACTGTGATCATGCCACTGCACTGCAGCCTGCGCAATACCGTGAGACCCTGTCCAAAAAAAAAAAAAAAAAAAAAAAAAGACACTGTGCCCAAACTTGGGCTTGGCCTTTAGAAATTTGGGGAGCTTCTCCTTCTCCTCCCTTCCATAAAGGCTTTACCTGCCTTAGGGAAGTTCCCACATCATGATACTTATTCTTTTCCAGACACACAAACTTACAGGGCAAGAAAAGACTTCAGAATTTGCCTCCATCACCCACTCCACACTCCAGATGAGGCACCTGAGGCTCGATTCAGAGCCAAATAAGGAAGGCGAAGTACAAAATTAAGATTCTGAAGACCTGGGTAGAGGCCTTGGCTTATCCACTGAGTCACTGTGTGATCTTGGGCAAATCACTTCATTTCTCTGAGCCTCGGGTTCCTAAGCTAGCAAATGGAAAAAATAGCACAAACCTTAAAGGATGGTGGTGAGAATGAAATACAATAAGGTTTGTAAAAATATCTGAAACCTCGGCCGGGCGCGGTGGCTCACGCCTGTAATCCCAGCCCTTTGGAAGGCCGAGGTGGGTGGATCACTTGAGCTCAGGAGTTTGAGACAGCCTGGCTAACATGTGAAACCCTGTCTCTACTGAAAATACAAAAATGAGCTGGGAGTGGCGGTGCATGCCTGTAGTCCCAGCCACTTGGGAGGCTGAGGCACAAGAATGGCTTGAACCCAGGAAATGAAGGTTGCAGTGAGCCAAGATTGTGTCATTGCACACCGGCCTGGGCAACCAAGCAAGATTCTGTCTCAAAAAAAAAAAAATTGAAACATCTAAAGTCTAGACATCTAGGGAAAATCTTTTTTCATCTTTACTGCATCAGCACATGGGTATTTAGAAGGGATTTTGGATGTGATTTCCACTCATTTTGGTTCAACAAACATATCATAGACTTCAAGTTTCCAAGCACTAGGCTTTGCCATGATGGCCACAAACAACAGTAACAATAGTAAGAGCTACCATTTGCTGATCTCTCAAGGGTTCTGGGCACTAGGCCTTGTGCTTTCAATACATGGCTTCATTTATTCTCACAACCCTATCAACTGTGTTCAATTATTAAACCTCTCTTTGAAGATGAGAAAATCATACCCCACTTAAAGTGACTCTTCCAGAGCCACACAGATAAGTGGAAGGGCCAAATATTGGACCCCTGAACTTACTGAATCCAGAATCCATGCTCTTACTCAGTACCTGGAATTAACAGGCAAACAACCCAATGTAAAAAAGGGCCAGTGATTTTAAAACATACTCTCCAAATAAAAAGAAAAAGAAAAAGCGCTCAACATCATTGTCATCAGGAAAATGAAAATTAAAACTAAACAAAATATCACTTAACATTTACCAGAATAACAACATTTTTTTAAAAAACAAAAAAAGAAGAAAATTAATAAGACCAAATGTTCATGAAATTGTGGAGCAACTGGAACTCTTATAAGTTGTTTTAGAAATACACTGCTTATATAACTCTTTCCAAAAATGCTAGCAGTTTCTCATAAAACCAAATATATACTTATTCTATGACTCAACAACTTCACTTCTGGCTGGGCACGGTGGCTTATTAGGCGTGTTATCCCACCACTTTAGGAGGCCGAGGTAGATGGATCACTTGAGCCCAGAAGTTCAAGACCAGCCTGGGAAACACAGTGAGACCACATCTCTACAAAAAAAGTTTAAAAATTAGCCAGGCATGGTGGCACCCACCTGTAGTTTCAGCTACTTGGTAGGCTGAGGCAGAAGGAATATCTGAACCCAGGAGGTCAAGGCTGCAATGAGCTGTAATCTGCACTCTACCCTGGGTGACAGAGCGAGACCCTGTTCCAAAGGAAAGAAAAAAATTCTAAGTATTTACCAGAGATAAATGAAAATACATGTTCACAAAAAGACTTGTACAAACAATGCTCATAGAAACTTTATTCATAATAGCTGATGACCAGAAACAAACATCCCAGGTATCCACATAAATAGAAGAATGAATACGCAAACTGTGGTATATCCATAAACCCTAGAACAGGATTTCACATAAATGAATCTATTCTACTATGGGAAGAAACATTGGAACAAAACTTGCCTCTGGAAGGAACCTACTGAGAAAGAACTTGAGGAAACTCTCTGGGGTGATCATAATGTTCTATACCAAGATAAGGGCTTGTAGGCTGGGCACAGTGACCCACACATATAATGCCAGTACTTTGGGAGGCCGAGGTGGGCAGATCAGTTGAGGTCAGGCATTTGAGACCACCCCGGCCGACATGGTGAAATCCTGTCTCTACTAAAAAAAAAATACAAAAAATAGCCAGGCGTGGTGGTGTGCCCCTAGTCCCAGTTCTCTGGAGGCTGGGGAAGGAGAATCATTTGAACCTGGGAGGCAGAGGTTGCAGTAAGCCAAGATTGCGCCACTGCACTCCAGCCTGGAAGACAGCAATACTCCATCTCGAAAGAAAAAAGAAAAAGAAAAAGGGCTTGAGTTACACACAGATGTATGCATTTATCAAAATTTGGTTAATATACATTTAAGATTTTACTGTTTGTAAATTTTACATCACAAGAAAAACCTGTAAAAATTGTGGAAATAAATAATAGAATCGATATTATCGATGACTGATTACTCAGAAAAGGGTCAATATTTTTACAGTTCCTTCCATAGTGTGATGATAGACAGCAAAAGGACTATCCCAAAATGTCTCCCCCAGTAGACCTGTGAGAATGACTACAGTTTCAGAAATAAAGATCCATCAATTGGCAGTAGCAAACTGTAAATACCTGTATAGGAATAAAACTGTCTGCAGACAGAGATCTCTCTGCTGACCACTACATCACAGTGGGCGTGGAGGCTGCCCATCAACCCCCAGCCACCTTCTTTCTCTTCCAGAGCTCTGGGTATGGCTCACAAGAGCTTCCCTGGCAGAACCAATTGCCTTGCCCTCTGGGTGCCCAGCCCACACCCCCAGCACCTGCTAATTGCAAGAAACAACATATGGCAGGCAGCCTGGCTGCAGACCTCACGGCTCTCCTGATGTGCAGCCCAATTGTGGAGGCAGGCTGCATGCTGAGCTGCTGGGATCGAAGAGGTGTCATTAGAAAATGATTCATAGCCCTCTGCCTTAATGAGGACTCACACCCGAGGGCTTCCAATTACCCAATCGATGGCTAGAGTGCTGCTCCCAGGCAGCGGCCTCTTGTTTTCCTTTCTCTTTCTTAAAAATATTTGCAAGAGGGTTCGTTGAACTCTCCTCTCGTTGGCCAACCCAAGCCCGGGTAGGAAACCAACCCAGACAACGATCCCAGGAAGTTACCTGGGGCAGACTGATGGATCCTGCATTGCTCAGCCTAGAAGACAGAAAACTCCAGGTGAATCCCCCACCTAGACAGGGCCAGCTCTGGGAGGTGACGTGTGAGTTCAAGGACTGGGGAAATAGCAATGTGTTCAAATGTGATCAAATGCCCTGGTGTTGGAAATAGCGTGGCACATTTGAGGACTTGTGAGAGGATGGTTGTGGGCCAGAGGAGAGTGGAGGGAAATGATGCTGGAGAGACAGACATTAGCTAAGGGTGAGCTGAGGGAAGAAAACTCAAGAGCTTTCGATTCAGTCTGGGCGTAGATCCCCATTCCCCAACTCCCTGTGTGCATAATATCTGCATAGTGAAAATTACGAGGTGTCCACCAAAGTCATCGTTCCCTTCTGTAATAACAATCTATTTATAGCTGTGATTTAGCTGCCCAGCCTGAAACTCACTATTTTCTAGCCTTCCCTGAAAATATAGATGGAAGATCTTGCCCGAAGGATGTGAGTCAAAGTGTGTGCGTGTGTGTGTGTTCATGTACACGTACAGCTTCCAAGTCTGGCCTGTAAAACCTTGCATGTGTGATCATCCTGTATTTATAATTTACTACTTACTGGGAATAACAATATCACCCTAGTGGATGCCACAGCTGCTGATAAATGTGAAGAGCTGAGACCCAGAATGACTGAGTGGAGCCGGTACCTACTTGCCTGGACTCTATCAGCAGAGAGAATCAAACTTCTTTGTTCTTTAAGCCTCTTAATTTGGCAGATCTCTCTGTTACACCAGCTTAGCCTAGCCTGGGTAACATTATTTGGCAAACATTTAATCCTCTGTGTATTTCAATTCCTCGTCTGCAAAGAATAATTTCTTCCTCTCAAGACTGTCATGAGAAGTAAGTGAGCAGACACCAAGATGCCCAGATATCAAAGGGGCTCAATTAGGATGTCTTCCTGTCCACCCCTCTGGCTGCAGCAATTTCTACTCAGGACGCTGGTGTCTGATTATACTCTCTTCTCCACCTTCCCACCCCAATACCTGTCCCATAGCTGCTGCTTCTAGTTGATTACAATGGAAGCAGGGCCTGCCATCTCACACAGATTTCTGCATCTTGCTGTCTCATGTTTTTTGGCTATCCATAGTGACAGCCAGATGATAGATCTCTTTGTTCTAGGACTGTTGTCTCTCAAAGGTTCAGAATTCTTTGTTGATTTCTTTTTTGCTGCTGCGTTCTGGAAGTCAAGTGGAAGTCACATAACTTTGGAGGACTTCCTCACAGGTCACTTTGGGAACTCACCTGTAGCTCAGCCTGATGTGGTAAAATTAAAATGTGTGGAGAGGATAGAATTGCCGACAGTTGACACCGAAAGATTCCTATTAGAACACCTCTTCCAACCCTTTTGCAATACAGACAAGGAAACTAAGAAGCACATGTGAGAAAACTAGCCCAAGGTCACACATAAAATTAAGCTCCGTAGGTGCAAAAGCAGTCAAAAGCAGATGTCACCAACTTTTTCATGTTTAAGGCTTCAACAAATGCTGATTCACACAAAATATCTCCATAAGACAAGTAAAAGTTGGGCTGATGAGACCAGCTCTCCTAATTTAAAGAGAGAATAAACCCTACTTCTTTTGTGAGGAGTGTTATTTCTGGTGTACCCATGTGTCTAAAATCCAATTTCAACAATTTCTAGAAATCAGCCCTGGAGGTTGACATAATAAGCATTTTTTAGTCTCTCCCTATGTGCCAAGCACTGTGCACAGTGCTTGAGATTCACTGGAGAGAAGAACCAGAAATCATCTCAGCCTTTTAAGACTCATGGCATGGGAAGGCAAAGCAAAGAATCACATAATTATTAATAGAAAGTACTTCTAAGGGTAAGTACACAGAACAATGAGAATTTACAAAAAGAGGAACTGAGCAGGTGTTGGAGGTAGAGGAGCCTTTCCTAACGAAGAGGGCTTTTGAGCTGGGAGAGCTCTGCATAATCCATTTCCTAGCCTCACGTTCACTCATTTATCCACTCAGTCATTCAACAAGCAGGGATCAGTTGCTCACTGCATGCAAGTCCCCATGCAAGGCTTAGGAGATACTGCATTGAACAGGACAAATCATCATCCTGCCATGATGGCTTTTCACTCTTGCCATTCCTGACTCTTAATTTCTAGCCTGCCCCTGACTGCTATGACCAGGTTCTTCTAACATCTCATCTCTCAGGATTGGGTGACATCTGATTATATTCCTAACCATTATTGGCCTGTCTCCGCATCAGATATGCGTGCTGCATTAGGCCAGTTCCCTAGTGTAAATATCCTAAGAAAAGGCAACTTTACACTACAATGTGAATGACTGATACCCAGATCGTGTGAAGCATGCCTGGAAGAACTGAGAGTGCCTTTCCTGAAGAAAGGAAAACTCAGCCGTGGGAGGTCAACGACTTCAAATGTGTTGATGGCTGTTTGGGAGAACAGAGCTCAAACGTAGTCGACAGGGTAAAAGTTACATGGAGAGATTTCAACATCACACCACTTAGAGCTATATAACAATGAAAAGGGCTTCTTCAAAAGGTAGTGAGCTCCTCCTCACTGATGATATTTAGGCAGAAGCTAGATGGTCATTTACTGAGATCCGTCAGCAAGACAGCTTCTATGGGCCCTTCAGATCAGTTTCTTAGAGTTTATTATTCTATCACTGTTTTCTTAATGTAAGTCCAAAACTAGATACTTTCATAAAAAAAGAAAAAGAGTTTTGTCACATCCAAGATTAGTTCTAGAAAATTAAAATATTTAAAAATTAAAGAAAACAAAAAAGAGGGTCTTGCTCTGTCACCCAGGCTGGAGCGCAGTGGCATATTGTAGCTCACAGCAGCCTACACCTCCTGGGCTCTAGCAGTCCTCCCACCGCAGCCTCCCGAGGAGCTGGGACTACTGCTGCAGGCCACCATACCCAGATAATTTTTGTATCTTTTATAGAAACAAGGTTTCGCCATGTTGCCCAGGACGAACTCCTGGGTTCAAGCAATACACCCACCTTGGGCCTCCCAAAGTGCTAGGATTACAGGCAAGAGCCACCATGCCCAGCCACAACTAGATTCATCATCTTCCCTCCAAAACGTGCTCCTTCCACAGCCTTTCTCATCTCACTTAACAAAACTTCGAGTTGCCCAAGACAAAATCCTTAGAGTTCTCCTTGATGTCTCTGTCTTTTATACCTCATATTCAATATGCCCATCAATAGTAGACATGAATAAAGAAAATGTGGCAAATATGCACCATGGAATACTATACAGCCATAAAAAGAATGAGATCATGTCCTTTGCAGGAACATGGATGCAGCTGGAGGTCATTATCCTCAGCAAACTAATGCAGGAATAGAAAACCAAATGCCACATATTCTCACTTATAAGTGGGAGCTAAATGATGAAAACACATGGATACTAAAAGGGGAGCAACAGAAACGGCCTACCAGAGGGTGGAGGGTGGGAGGAGGGAGAGGATCAGGAAGAATAACTAATGGGTACTGGGCTTAATACCTGGGTGATGAAATAATCTGTACAACAAACCCCTATGACACGAATTTACCTATGTCACAAACCTGTACATGCACCCCTGAAATTAAAAGTTAAAAAAAAAGTAAAAATAAATAAATAAACAAAGAAGTGAATAGGGAAAAAAAATAATAGAAAAATAGAAAGGCAGCAATATTTACAATGGTCAAGGGCTATAACTCTGCTAATATGTAAACCAAAAGTCACAGTTTAATGATTCTAAAATGCATTAAGGTAATCAGGCTGATCTACGGAGAGCAGAATTATTGGGGGTGGTCTCCATGTCATTGTCAAGAATTTTGGAGGCGATACTTCAGTTTGGCTTAGATACATAAACTCCTGATGCTCCAGGTGTCTGAACTACCTCCTAAAGTTAGGCTCTTACAGAGGAGACATGAGCCGCTGCCTCCAAGGCGAAAGATAAAAATGTCAAAAGGCCGGGACTCCAAGTACACAATGTACCCATCACCTTGGAGCTTGAGGACGCCAAGGCTCTAACCATTTTGTTTGCACTTTATGCAATGAATGATAAGGATCATCAGGTCAGATCTTTTCTTCTTGAACATCATGGTATGATATGCAAAATAATTAAACTTACTTACTTGCTCTTTCCTTTTTTTTTTTTTTTTCCTTTATTTTCCAGGCCCCATTCCAGAAACGGTTTAAGATTGACTGAACCTAAGTCATAAAGTAAAAAATTATGAACTCTAATTAACATATTATTAATTCGTAAGATGTGAGGGGGAAGAGATCTTACACATCAAGTTCAGAGAGGTTAATCAAGACATCAAAAGCTATAGAAAGTCATTGTTCAATAACTATTCTATGGAATGCCTACTCAGTACACAGTCTTGTATTTTTGTAATAGATTTTTATTTCCTCCAATGCACATTTAATTGAGCATATATTGTCAGATCAAAATCAAGATGAGACCTTGAGATAGAGAGGAAATAAACACATTTTGAATATTTACTGTGTGCCAAAAACTGACCTTATGTCCAATTTTATGTACATAATGTCATTGCATCCTCACCAAAACCCTTGGGAGAGGTAATATTGGTTACTGGTTTTAGTTTCTAACCCTCCTGTGCCTGTGGCTCTACGGTCCCGTAAATGAGGATGGAAATGATTTTTGCAATGAAATTTACCTGTTATTGACCAGCTCACCAATGCACTGAAGGTAAGTAACATTCTAAACCAAGCTGGATGCAAAGACGGAGGTTTTCACGTGATTTTGTCAACTCTAAAATTACAGTAACTTCCCACACTAATTCAACAAGCTTTCCCACCCTCCCCAGTAATGACCCAGATCCCTGTAGAACTGCATGGTGAGGAAATGGAAAGAACCTTAGCCATAAAGAAAAGAGGTAATTAATTTCTCTTCATTCCTTCCTGAAAGGGAAGGAATCCTTAAGCATCCAAAAAAGCTATTAGGTTGGTGCAAAAGTAATTGCGGTTTTTGCCATTACGTTTAATGTACTCCCAGCCTACTTTTGCACCAATAGAATTGTTCTAAATTCTACATTTTATATACCAAACTGGAAAAGCCAAATATTTCTCACCCTTCTTACCTGTAGCTTACTATAAAATGACTGAGGCCAAGCCCAGGTCTAGAGGCCTGTTAACTAACAAGAGTACTCTAACTCAATTCATCGGAGAGCAAAGAAACAAAGAAAGTCATTATGCAGATGTCCAGTCACTCAGAGCCAAAGGACCCTAACATAATGTCAGCTCTCTAGCAGTGAATGGGGAATAGAGCTAGGCTTGGACAGTTTGCATTGAAAACTCTTTGTCTTTATTGCTCATTCTCACTTAACATGAGAGCACCGCATGATCCATAATATTTTCTGCATCTGTGTGTTCTCCATTTTACAGTGGACGCTCAGAGAGCTTAAGCAACTCTGAGGACTGGCTAGAAGCAAAATTTAATACCAACTTGGGTCTCATGTCTTTTTCTGCTGGAGTATGTTTCTCCCTCTACTGAGGTCTCCAGCTGACGCTATGGAGACAATGAAGTCCATGGAGTTTAAATGATCCCATTGTTCCCCAGAGCTAGAACACAAATCAAGCTATGTGGTTGCAAGTGATTTTTCTGGGATGTAACACCACCACATTCTTAATTGTTTAAAAGGGGTTGCCTGACTCAAACCATGATCCTAATGATTATTTTAGATTCATTTTTAGATTGGTGTTTTTTGTTTTGTTTTGTTTTGTTGTTTTGAGACAGGGTCTCCCTCTGTTGCTCAGCCTGGAGTGCAGTGGCACAGTCACAGCTCACTTCAGCCTCAACCTCTTGGGCTCAATCAATCCTCCCACCTTAGCCTCCCTAGTAGCTGTGAGTACATGCGCATGCCACTATATCTGACGAATTTTTGTTTTGTTTTGTAGAGACAAGTTTTCACCATGTTGCCCAGGCTAGTCTCAAACCCCTGGGCTCAAGGGATCCATCCTCCTCGGCCTCCCAAAGGTGCAAGGATTACAGGCATGAACCACTGCACCTGGCCACATTTTTAGATTATTGGTCTTGGGCATTATCTATGGGCTCAACTTGCTCCTCTTATTGGTGCCTCTCCAATGGTCCTAGAAAATAAATGTCTGACTCCAGCTTGATTCTATTCGGTCCCATTGGCCAGGTCAGGCTGCCTCTTCTCTCCCATAAAGAGAAAATTGAAGCATGGGTCGACTCTTACAAGTTAATTCACTTCTTCACCTTGGGGTAAACTCAGCATTTGGCAGTACACACTCAGCAAATGAGCCTCTGAGCTCAGGGATAAAAATAAATAAGTAAAAGTCTTGCTCTTAAACCGGACAGTATGAATCGTAATTAAAAACCTCCATTATGCCATTTCAACAGGAACACTCCCGCCATCATTAAGCTAAAACAGAATTCCTTCAGGGAGAAATTATTTCCTATTTGATTTCTGTCAGAACGGCTTTGACTTTGAGGATACATCTACAGAATGGTGTCTCCAGGCTCCACCTCTGAGGCTTTGCTCAGACAAAGGAGACGTTTGCTTCGAACAGATGAAACCTGATTAAAGATTCATTTCAAATTAACTTTCCCTGCTTATTTCTCTTTTGTAATCTTTATTATTACTTTAAGGGGGGGGGAATAGAAAGACAAAAAGCAACCCTCCCTAGATCCACACATAAATCTTCATAGTAGCCACTCAGCAGTATCATTAATTCCCCCCATGAATATTCCCGCAATGCAAAGTAGCAGGCACTTGCACAATGGCAATTTATTGGGAAATCAAGCCCCCATCCATTCTTTGATGCTGTGTTATTAAAGTGAGAAGGGAACAGCACTGGCAAGATGGATGGTGGCGAGAAAGAATACAGCATGGACTAGTCCCGATGCTCTGAAGTCTCATCTTCAAGGTCATGATAGAAACAAGGTAGGTGGTTCACAAATTACCCTCTGAGGGCCCAGGTGGTGCCCAGCCCTGGGCTTTGTAGCGGAACTCTTGGCTGAGCAGAAGCTGGGCTTCAGATCGCTTCCAGTAGGTGGAGATGGGAGACAGTCCTATCCATTTGCAGCTCCATAAGGCTGAGGAGCAACCTTGGAAGAGAGCCCAAGCCCTGGCCAATATAAGGATCTGGGCATATTTCAGGCATATGCAAGGGGTGAGGGTGTCTCAACAGCAGTTATCTTAGAAGAAGGAACAAAGGACTCCTGAAGGAACACAGTAAAAGAGAAAGCAGAGTCTGTCATTGCAAGTTAGATGCAGGGGCAAGGCATGAGCATCCAAGGGAAGGAGGATTCTAAGACAGGAGGGAAGAGGCTGTGTACTTTCCACGCATTTCAAGAAGTGACTTAAAAAATGGGCATCACTAAAGGCTGTAATATCTCGAGTCTCAGGCAGCTTAATAGTATGACACCCCAACCAAGCGTAACACAAAAGGTGTATTTGTCATGTTTCATGTGAGATATCACCTCGGTCACAGATGCTGCTATTTCCAGCTCGCCGACATAAGATGTGTGTGCATTCTCTTGCTCCTGCGCTGAAAGACTGGCAATGGTAAGGGAACAGAACCCCAGCCTTACTGTGTCACCTCCACAGGATGGGACAGGTAGGCCCAAAGCAAGGGATTTGTAACCCATCAAGAAATGAGTGTGAGACTTTTATTATAAAATCTCAAGCAATCAAACCGTGGGGCTCCCTCACTGGACATAGCACAGAAGCAGCATTGCCTTCTCACTTTTCAAGCGTTACAACTTATATCTTTGGTACCAGAATTCAAAAATGCCATTTCCTGGCCAGGTATGGTGGCTCATGCCTGTAGCCCCAGCACTTTGGGAGGCTGAGGTGTGAGAATCACTTGAGGACAGGAGTTCAAAACCAGCCTGGGAAACATAGCAAAACTCCATCTCTACAAAAGAATTAATTTAATTAAATTAGCCAGACATGGTGGCATGCAGCTGTGTTCCCTACCCCTCTGGAGGCTGAGGGAGGAGGATGACTTGAGCCCAGGAGATTGAGGCTGCAGTGAGCTATGATCGTACCACAGAACTCCAACCTGGGCAAAAGAGCAAGACCCTGTCTCCAGGAAAAAAAAAAAAAAAAAAAAAAGGCTTCTCCAGTTTCTGCAGTTTTGAGGAGGGACAGAGCTCCAACTCTCTGAAACCTAGTTGGTAGAAAGCTACAACTGAGAAGATAGGTCATGCTGCCACACTTTACCTAGGCTTGCATAGAGAAGAAACAAGTCTGATTTTTGGACATTCATGGTTACCACAAGGATTCTTGAAAATATTGGGGTAAAGAAGTCTTCCTATTGCCCAAACAATAGAATTTTATTTGGTACTCACAGATGAGTGATGCCCAAAGCATATACATCTCATCCCACTTAATACTTAGAAACATCCCGAAGAAAGGGAATTATTGATTTTTTACTTAAAATAGGGAACAAGTTCAATCAGGTTATGGAATCTGCCCAAGGTCATACAGCTGGTAGCAGAGCCTGGACTCACCCTCCACATTTGATGAACTTTCTCTGCTTCCATATTTCCATACTGTCTTTCAAAGCATAAAAGGGTTAATGCTATTGGGGCAATATTCAAAAAGGAAGGTCACAGGTAACAGATACAACTGGGGTGGGAGTCAGGGAAAAGGGTACCCAGACTACTTGAGAGTTGGAGCAGCTTTAAATGAAGAGGTGAAAACTTTTCCTGGAGAATAATTGCTGTCGCAGATGATGGGGACAAGAACTGATGCTGAGCTAAAGAATGATGACAACATTGAGGCCCAGACAAGCAGCTTGACTTTCCCAAAGTCACACAGCTACTGTGTGGTGGAGCCAGGATCTAAACCCAGACCACACGGATTTCCAAACCTCATGTTCTTGAATGTTGTGGTGCACAGTCTTTCAGGTGGCTGCCTGTGGTTCTTTGACCTAAGACAGAAGGCAGGAAAGGAAATAGGAATGTCATACAGAAAGGAGGGCCAGAGCTTAGAGGTGGAAATCTCTGTGGCTATATTTGCATCAAACCCGGAATGAATTTCACCCTGCCACCTTCCTTGGTGTTTCTCATTCCCTTCACCTGGTCACACAGCTTTCATCTTCATCATGACCTTCTTATGGAGACTGACACACAAGATTAAACAAGGGAAAGTAAAGAGTTAGCAGCCAAGACCAGGAACCAGGTCAGGAGGAGCCTCAAATACCAGCCTAGCTTGGGACTCGTGGGTTGATGGAGCATGATTGAAGAGTTATAATCAAAGAACCTAAAAACCACCTTCCAAGGTGATCCTGACATTTGTCAATACTTGCAACCAGCCAGTGTGGTCGGCTTCTTAAGGTGAGGAAGAGATGGCTCTCCAGAGGATGCTAGAGATTTTTGTGGACAATTTCCATCTTAGCTGTGATGTCTTTGTGATTATCCTGTAGCCACTAGATTGTTGAAACTGACTAATTCCTCATTTTTCCTTCCTAGCATATTCTCTCTGCCCCTTCTCTTATCTTTCAGGGAAGGCAGCTAAGTTATACTCCCTGGGCCTTAAGCTTACTGTCTCTCACTATTGACTCCAATCTCATTAAAGTGCCACCTTATAACTTCCATCCTGACCCCAGAAGCTGTATCTACATCTTAACTTGGGAGGGGTTGCAGGATTCAGAGCCTGTTTGAGTACTATCTGAATATCCCCTCCAGTCTATAGTAAGAATAGAGAAAGAGAAAACTAAGAGATCCCTGGATCCGAGTCATTCAATTTGTCAATGGACAGAAGCCTGTATGGGTGAAAAGATTTTCCCAAAATCACCAAGTCAAGTTTGAGCACTCAGAGAGCAACAGCTCGACACACATGACCCCTCCTTTGTCAAGGTAGGTTCTCTTCTCTTACTCAGTAGTTCTTATCTTTCAGAAAGGAAATAAAAGCAGGTTGATCTACTGGACAACTGGAGTTTATCCTTGGCTTACTCTCTCTTTCATCCTCTGGGGAAGGAGGGAATATAAGAGAAATAACCTGATTTAGGTATTGAGATTCTGGAAAGGAGGAGGAGTGGGCTTGGATGCAGAGAAAGATCATGTCATCAACTACAAGAGACGGGAAAAAAATGTTTTGGAAGAAGGTGATGGTGTTGACAAGTAGGCAGATATTCTCTGGAGATGAGTAGCAGACCATTGGCGATATTATTCCTAAGTCTTTAGGAAGACATCTAGACTGAAGAAATGATCTAAATGTTATAAAGAGTTTAAACTATAAATGGAGTAAATATGGAGTACTTGAGGATGCCAGAGTGCTGAGAAGCACCAATAATACATGTAGAAGCTATAGGAGAAAAATATTCGAGGAAGAGCCGGAAAGGAACTAGCCAGAAAGGCATGCAAATAACCAGGAGAGTCCGGTGTAATACAAGCCAAGAGTCATGGTATTTCAAGAAGGAGCCAAAATCAACAGGAGCAGACACATCAGCAACGTCTAGCATGGGAGACTGGGCCTAACCAAGCAGATGACGGTGCCCGACAAGAGTGCCCATCCACAGTCACACTGCTCACGCCATTTTTGTCCTCCAAGTCTTCCATGGATCCCATCTCCCTCACAGTATAAGACAAACGCCTTCCTGGAAGACCTAAATGATATGCCCACTGTCACCTCCTTGGCCACTGCTTTCTTCGTTGTTCACTCTGGCCAAACCGATTTTGTTTTTTTTTTCTTGGAGTCAGAGGCTCAATCTGTTGCCCAGGCCTGTGCAGTGGCATGATCTCGGCTCACTGCAACCTCCGCTTCCCAGGTTCAAGTGATTCTCCTGCATCAGCCTCCTGAGTAGTTGGGACTACAGGCGCACACCACCACTCCCAGATAATTTTTGTATTTTTAATAGAGACGGCATTTTGCCATATTCGCCAGGCTGGTCTCAAACAACTGGCCTCAAGTGATTTGCCTGCCTCAGTCTTCCAAACTGCTGGAATTACAGGCATGAGGCACCACGCCTGGCCATAACACACTGATTTTATTCACCCTCAAACACGCCGTGGTCCCAGCTCTTGCCTGGGCCTCGAATGTTTTCCCCTACATTCTCCTGGCCAGTAATCTTCTCAGTGAAGTTCTTTTTCCCTCTGTAAAATTTCAACCGCTCTTCACCCATTCACAGCCCACTAATTTTCCCTATTTTTTTCTCCTTAACACTGATACATGTTGAAAGATCTAATGTATATCATGAAGACTTAATGAATAATAGTATCGTGTAGTCAGGATTTCTGCTAAATGAGTAGTTTATAGATGCTCTTGCCATACGTGGAAAAAATATGGTATAACTGTGAGATGATGGATATGTTAATTTGTTCCACTGTTGTAACCATTTTACTATATATGTATCTTATAACATCATGTGGTATACTTTAAATATACACAATAAAATTTATTTAAAAACATACTAAATGTTTATGTATATCTTGTTTATCATTTTTATTTTTTAAAAATTTTTCATTTATTATTTAACTTTTAGGTTTGGGGGTACATGTGAAGGTTTGTTACATAGGGAAACTCATCTCATGGGGATTTGTCGGACGGGTTATTTCATCACCTAGGAATTAAGCCCAGTACTCAACAGTTATCTTTTTTGCTTCTCTCCCTCCTCCCACCCTCTCCCCGTCAAGTAGATCCCACTGTCTATTGCTTTGTGTTCATAACTTCTCATCGTTTAGCTCCCACTTATAAGTGAGAAGAGGTATTATTTTGTTTTCTGATCCTATGTTAGTTTGCCGAGGATGATAGCCTCCAGTTCCACCCATGTTCCCTCAAAATACATGATCTCATTCTTTTTTATGGCTGCATAGTATTCCATGGTGTCTATGTGCCACCTTTTCTTTGTCTAATCTGTCATTGATGGACATTTAAGTGGATTCCATGTTTTTGCCACTATGAATAGTGCTGGAGTGAACATTCACACACATGTATCTTTATGGTACATAATCTTGTTCACATCATAGCAGGTAATCCTCTGACCTGGTGTCATGCTGGTGCCTGGACTGCAGTCTGCCCCTCGCTATGGTGAATGGCAGATACCACGGCTTTCAGCCTGTTTCCCCATTTCTCAATGCTCATTTCTTTCCTGGCTCTGACCTCAGCCTGAGCTGTTCTGATCTGTTGCTTCCCACATCCTTCCGAGCCTCATTCCACAAAACACCCTGTGAATTTCCTCCATCCCTTCACACTTGACTATTTGGGTATTTTAGCAAAATAGTCCATGATAGGGCAGGGATTTTTTTTTTCTCATATGTGTTCTTTGTCTGTTTCCTTATGGTTTTTAATCATTCTCTTTTGACTTGATAAATGAGTCTTGGCTTCTCACAACTTTCCTGAAGACCCAGGGTAAGAAAACATCCTTTGTGGTAGCTATAGCAGTTGTGAGGGAAAAATGAGCCTTCTCGATAGTCAATAAATCACTTTGTCACCTTAATCTTTTATTGATCTCAATAAAAGTTGTATTTTGTTTCTTAACAAAAATTCACCAGGGAAGACATCCCATACAGGTGGGGGCAGGATGAAAGTCATGGTCAGGCCGTCACTTCATATTGTTATTTATGGGAGAGCAAGGGTTTTGAGGGGGCCAGCGAGGGGCAGGTTAGAGACTAAGAAAATGTTCTTGTAAGTGATGCATCGTATTTTAAAAGACACACTTGACTCCAGGTAGCCCACTCACAGACAAGACTCTGAAGCTGTATTTTATGCAGACTTTCATAAACAGGTCGTAAACATCCTGCTTCTCCAAGCCAGGACAGCAAAGGCTCTTGCCTGCTTACTAGTAATGCATCTGTGCGGTCAGTCAAATTTAGAATGTGGCAATCATTGTACTTTGAGCTGGTTTGATCTCTAGGGGAGGATTATCAAAACGGGTTACTCATGGAGGAATGAGGAACGTTTCATCAAGGCTTCGAATCAAGCTTTCGTTAAGGTTTGGAATAAATATATGTCGCCCTCGGTGCAGAGGTAAAGAAATACTAATAAAAAATTATCTTCAATGTTAACGTTTGTGTCTTGCTCATGTTTCCCCAGGGCATGAGTATAGGGAGGGTTTGGTGATTTGGGCTTTTTTAAAAAAAGAAGTAAAACAGCGGTGCAAACACACCACTCTCGTCTTTCTTGTCTACCTTTTCTGCTGTAAGACTTGACTCAATTGTCATCTCTGTCAAGACTTCATCCATGAGACAGAGTCTCTCTCTGTCACCCAGGCTGGAGTGCAGTGGTACGATCTCGGCTCACTGCAACTTCCAACTCCTGGGTTCCAGAAATTCTTGTGCCTCAGCCTTCTGAGTAGCTGGGATTACAGGTGTGCACCATCACACCCAGCTAATTTTTGTATTTTTAGCAGAGATGGGGTTTTGCCATGTTAGCCAGGCTGGTCTTGAACTCCTGACCTCAGGTGATCCTCCCACCTCAGCCTCCCAAAATGCTGGGATTACAGGCATAAGCCACTGTGCCCTACCAACTTTGATATTTTTATTTTTTCCAAGCATCCTGTGACTTCCTATGTCATAGTGTTATCACAGTATGTGATATAAATCAGGTGCAGTCTCTGACTTCATGGAGCTTACATTCTTGGGTGAAACAGTATGCTTGGTGCATAGTAGGGACCCACAACATGGAAGTTGAAGTTTGTCTTTATTTCTTTCATCTAACTGATGGCTGTCAAGCACCTCTGGGCTCAAACAGTGTGTGTGTGTGTGTGTGTGTGTGTGTGTGTGTGTGTGCAGGGAGTAAGGCTACATATCTCTTAAAGAAAAGAAATAAAGCAAGTGATCACCAAAGAACAATTCAAATACTTGGTAGCATGAATTGAGTGTTTCCATTGTGCCAAGCACCAGGGAATTATATTCATAATAGATGGCATTTTTGGGTGCTACGTGTCAAATACTTTGTCAAGTACTTGATATGTATTCCTTTAATCTTCATAACAATCCTAGAATGTAGGTACTATGATTATCCTTATTTTATCACACAGGAAACCATGGCACAGAGAGGTTAGGAACATGCCCCAAGTACCCACAGTGATGGCAGGTCCAGGTGTGAAGTCCAGGGAAAACACTCCAAGCCCCTCCAATTCACTTTTCCCTGTGCCTCTAAATTTTTTTTTATCCTAAGTATCCTAAAGGTAAGCTCTCATGAGTATTAGTTCAAGCACTCTTGGATCATCTTTGATAGCTAAACCAGGAAGGAAATCTGTTCTGGCATCAACTCGGTCAATCTGGGATATTGGACAGAAACGTGTTTACAAACTAACGTTGGATAGCCTTTGATCAAATGGGCCTCAGATTCCTTGAACACTGTGTATCTCTTTATGACTGATTTTCCATGTGGATGTTACTTAAGCATCTCTGACCATTACGGGACAAGATTCTCCAGTGGCACTTACTGAAACACCAATTAAACGGAGGATTCAGCAGGACCCCAGATACCATGGTCTTCCTGGAAAGCATTATCTCTTCTTCTCTGTTCTCCTTGAAGTAGATTGGGCTTTGTAAATGAAATAGCATATGTAACCTGAGATTGGCCAGAGAACGGAGAAATTACTCTAGAAGATTTTTCGTTGTCTTCTTTCCCATCCATATGCAGTGATTTATCCACTTGCAGATTGTGGAAAGCCCAGGCCTGTGCACATTTAGAGAAATATAAAGCATCATATACAACAAAGGGGGTTGTTAGTAAAACAGATGCAGTGTTAACTGCACTTGTGAGAGTAGCATAAATAAAACAATACATGTGCTAGAAAATCCTTTTACAATGCTCAGATTTTATAAAACTGGTTTCTCTGCAAAGGTAAAGAAAAAAATAACAGTGCAATGACTCGAATGAGATCTTTCTAAAAATTATTTAGATTGATGCTAATGAGGCCGGTGATTTTCAGTGTCTCATTCATTTCAGCCAACAAATATTCACTGAGGGTCTGCTCTATACGAGACCATGTGCCAAGTGTTTGTGATCATAAAGAATATTTAGCCTTTGTCTTTAAGGAGCTCCAAGTTTAAATGCTTAGGTAAATATTTAGGGAAGTGGTTCTCACCAGGTGGCGGTGGGAATGTGGAATGAAAAGGGAGTTTGGCAATATCTGGAGATACTTTTCATTGTAATAACTGGGAAAAGTGTTATCGGCACCCAGTAGGTAGAGGCCAAGGATGCTGCTGAACATACTACAGTGTACCAGACAGCCCAACAACAAGGAATTATTTGGCCCCAAAGGTGCATAGTGCCAAGACTGAGAAACCCTATTTTATATTACGTGAGTTCTGTAATAAGGGCACACCAAAGTTCTATGGAAGCACAGAAAGGGAGCAACTAAATCAGTCTCATGCATTATAAAAGTTTTTATGAAGAATGTGACATTTGAGCTCAGCCTTCATGGATTAATACAAGCTTATTTGCTATGAAGGGCATTTATAGCATGGGGACCAGCATATGCAAAGGTCTAGCAGCATATAGAAGCAAGGTGGATTTTGGGGATGATAATAGCTTCGATAAGGCTGAAGCTTAGCAGGTGTGTAGCAGAAAAAGGGCAGAGGTACAGCAAGACAAGGCCATTGAGAAGATATTGCAAAGCTCTTTCAATGCCATACAGAACTCAGAAACCTTCAATGAGATGGGGGGTCAGCAAACTACCGTTCAAGGACCAAATCTGGTCCATTGCCTGGTTTTGGGTGGCTCATTAGCTAAGAACAGTTGTCCTATGTTTACAAGGTTGAAAACAAAACTGAAAGAATATTTGTGACATGTGAAAATGATAAGTAATCCAAATTTCAGTGTCCATAAATAAAGTTTACTGGAACACAGCCACAGTCACTTGTTTATTTATTGCCTGTCGCTGCCTTTACACTCCAAAAGCAGAGTGGAGTGGTTGTGGCAAGAGACCATATGGCTTGCAAAGCCTAAAATATTTACTATCTGTGCCTTTACAGAAAAATTTTGCTGATGCCTGAGTTAAAGAATTGAGAATAATGTGATCACACTACAAAAATCACTATAACAGTAGTTTGGAAGATGACCTGGAAGCTGAGAAATCTAGGTGGAAAACTGTTATTAGTCCAAGCCAGATATTTATTAAGATAATGTATCAGTGAGGATATGCCAGATTGTGCTGCAGTAGCAAGTAAGACCATAGATTTCAGTAGGTTTCAAGGCTGATTTCTCACTGGCAATTCATGTCTGTTATAGGCTGACTGGGGTTCCACTCCTTTACTATCCTCATTCAGGATCCAGATGGACAGAGAAGCCTTTATCTCAACTATTTTAGCTTTTATGGGAGAGGGCAAAATAGACGTAGCAAGTCACAGGCTGGCTTTTATAGCTTATGCCTGATAGAGACACACAATGCTTCCACTCATATTTCATTAGACAAAGCAGGTGCCATGGTTACTCCTGGGCTCAATGAAACAGGAATGTAAAATCTTCCCATACAGATGGGCATCACAGGCAGAAGCAAAATTAACAGATGAGGAGACAGCTCCTCTTGGCATTAGACAGAGACAATGGATGGGTAGAAGGAAGGAGAGGGCAGGGATTAGGGGTGTACCCCGTTTTCTGCCTCTGATGCTTTGTGCATGGTGATGCATTCACTGAGATGGGTGATCCAAGGAGAGAGTGGGAAATAAGAGGATGAATTCATTCGGGGTCAGGTGACTTAGGGGTGCCTTTGGGAACTGAGATGGGGGCGTGTAGTTAGGCATCTGGAAAAGTAGATTTGAACCTCAAGATAGGTGGAAGAAACTGGAGATTACCATCAGTTTTGTTCCCCTTGTGGTTGTAGAAAGTGATCGTCTCACTTAGTGAGATGACAAAGTAAGTAAAGTGCTTAGCATACTGCCTGGCACAGAGTAAGATACCATTAAAGATTTTAGCAATGATTATTTTTCTTATGAATCAAGTGGAACCATGGAGATAATTCAAAAGCCCGTTAATGATTTACCTTGCCTAATTCGGCAACATGGTCATTCCAGAAAAACTGCTTGATGATACACCATTAAAAAAAATGTCCTCCTGACCTGGAGCTGGTGTTATTAAGCACACATCTTACTAACTTACATATCCTTACTTAACCCACGGTCACTCCTGCATTTGGGATCACAGGGCTATTAACCTGAGAAGATTTCCGAATAATTGAAATTCTGTAAAGACTTGTATCTTTCCAGTAAAGTAAACAATGAGTCAACCATCATTACTGTGCATAGGAATTCCAAAGTTCAGGGCACATGTCAAAGCTCAGGACGAGGTTTCAGGACTCTCTATACTTTATGTTTCCCAACAGATTAAGAAAAGAAATACACAGCAGTCCAACCTGTAACACTGTTCATTTACTTTGGGAAGGACAGAGTTTTGCCTCTGATAAAAATAGCAGGATTAGTAGAATCTAAGTTAAATTGAGCAAAGTTAAAATGAGAGATTGAGATGTAGACACAGTCATACATCAATATTGGTTTTTGTTTTCCAACGCTAGTCAACTTGGGGGAGTAACTCCATCCACTTATTCAACAAATATTTGAGTTCCTTATATCCCAGGCTGCTGATGTAGAATTTGGGGAAACAGTGATAAATAAGACAGATAAATTCCATGCTCTTATTACCTGGAGGGCGATAGACATCAAGAGATAAACAAATACACAGGTAATATAATATTAGGTTACGATAACTTCAATGAAGGGAAAAAGCAGAGGAGGGTAGAAATTCATATGACGTGGAGAGCAGTGTGTGTCTGTGTATGTTGTCCAAGTGTCTCTGTGCTACATTAAACAGGACTTTCAGGAAAGCTCTTACATAAGAAGGTACTGCCTAGGCAGAGTCTGATGGAGAAGGATGGAACCATGTTGATGTTTCAGGAGAATAGCTCTAATCCGAAGAAAGACAACACGCAAAGCTCTTGGGATAGGGAAGTGCTTGGTGTGTTCAAAGAATAGCAGAGAATCCCAGGTGACAGGGTCAAACTGAGCTGAAGGAGAGGGCTGGGAGTCGTGTTCATGAAGGATGCCAGGGAGCCAGTCAAGGAAAGGAGCCTGGAATTTATGAAGCCGATGGGGAGTGACTGGAGTACTGAGGGCAAGGCAAGGCAGTGCATGATCTGATTCTCATTTCAGAAGGGCCTCTTGCCATGGCGGCTTGGTGGAGAGGAGATTGTAGGATGGTAAAGGTGGAAATGAGGAAGCCAGTGATGAGGTGACCATGACTGTGGGTGCCCAACGACGAGCATCACTGTGGAGTAGGTGAGAAACATATTATTTGGGGACATATTTTGAAGTTGGAGTAAAGAGAATTTGCTGAGATTGCAAGTGGAGTTTGGCAAAATAAGAGGCATAAAAATGACCCCATGTATTTTAGTTGGAGCAGCTGAGTGCTGTCATTTATTGAAATGAGGAAAGAGAGAAGAGCAGCTTTTGCTGGGTCAAGAGTTCTGTAGCCCTCTACATAACCAGGGCCATGTATCCAGGAATAACTTATATCCTTATAATACTTGACATTTAGCAAGAACAATTTCATGCCAGCCATATAAGCGAAGCGGGACTGATGCTATTTGTTTCCATTTTGCAAGTGAAAATAACCAACACTCAGAAAGAGTAAGTCAGAGATAGCATAATAGATGATAGGACTATTGTGAAACACAAGACAGAAACCAACTCTACCTAGCAGAGGCACAAAAGAAAATGTATTGGCTTTTGCGAATGGGGTATCTAAGGATGAAGCTAGCTTTAGTTGTGCCTGGGATTCATGGTGAGTGCTGCCCATGTGTCTGTCTGTTCATCGGTCCTTCCAAGATGTTACCTTTCAAGTCTAGGTAAATGTTCAGAGCCCCTAGAAAGAGAACTCAGAAGGCTCTGTGCATATATTCTTCCAGGATGACCTCCCTTTCACATGCTGAAAGACTCCTGCAATAACATCACAGCTAAACCCATAAAGATAGAAGATTGAATGTTCAGCGAGTAGGCTGACAGGCTCTAGTTTAATTCTGATCCGGGAGCGGGGAATCCATTGGAACCCTGTCACCTCACTGCCAGAAGAGATTGCCTTCTTTCTGCTCAGGAAAGATAAAAGACTCCCTGCCTCCCAGAGAAGCATTTTCCCTGAAGCCAGTCACCGACAGCCCTTCTGGGACAGAAATCTGCTGGACTCGGCTCCAGCTGGAGCTGGTTTACAGGGAGGCCACTGCTTCTGTGTTGAGATTGGAAGGATTCTCAGCTAGGTGCCTCTGTATTCGATACTCTATCAGTCAAAAGCTATTGCTTAGGTCTTCAGCTGTCATTGTTCCCTCTGGCTGCTCCTTTTGGAACACAGAAATATTCTAAACACTGTGTCATTTCAAGCTACTTATGCCTTCTTGTGATTGACATTCTCATATACCCTCATCTTCACGCCGCCTCCTCTTTATATCTCCATGACATCACAGCTTGCTTCCTTTCTTCCCATCTCATTGGCTGTTTCCTCTAAGGATTCTTTGCTGATATCTCCTTCCCCATCAACTGCCAATTTCAAAATACTGACATTCCTCAGGCATCAGTCATGGGTCCTGTTTTGTACTCCATCTGGACTGTCCCTAGATGAGATCTCATCCATTCACTGTGATGGAGACCACTGGCTTCCTACTTGATAGTCATCCTCCCTTCTCTGTTAACAGATTCTCATTCGGTTTAAGTTGGGACAGGGCATGTGTTCCAGGAAAATGGATGACTCCTCCATCCCTAGTGGAGGATCCATGATGGGGTCTAAGCCAATCAAGGGTCTAACCTTATGATGCTTTGCTCACGATTGGTTTAGGGATGAACATGTGATCCCGTTCTGACCAATGGGATCTTAAAGGAAGCTGGAATTCTGGGAGAAATTTTACTCACACTTAACAATTTTAGCCATCTTGAATCTTTACATGTTCCTGAACAGTTGAATAAACTCGTCCTTAGGCCTTGAATGTTGTTTCTCATGTTCTGCAGCT
Source organism: Pithecia hirsuta (assembly GCA_963573645.1). Lineage (NCBI taxonomy): Eukaryota > Metazoa > Chordata > Mammalia > Primates > Pitheciidae > Pithecia > Pithecia hirsuta. The sequence goes on from CAUYLZ010061050.1 coordinate 24,880, forward strand.
GATGGAACTTTGACTCATGCTTCAAGATCCCATGCAAATGCCACTTCTCTGTATCTCTCCCCTGTGTTTTTTTTTTTTTTTTTTCTCCTCCAGGCTTTCTTCTCTGTGCTCCTGCAGTATCCCACACCTGTATTGTGTGGGATCAAGTTGCATGGCAAGTGTGTGCCCTTACTCCTCAACTTTAAGCTTGTCCAGGGTAGAGATGCTGACTTATTTTTGAAACCATTCCAATGGTTAGCCCTCTACCCGACTTGAAGAAAACTTTCAATTACAGTGAATGAAAAGTGCTATCGAGTGCAGCAAGAAAAGATGGGTGATATTGACAAGATGAGCAACAGAGCCACATGGGGGAATCAGGGGAGACACATGGCCATACGTTCCTGCTGTTCGCAGGATGTTCACAGTCCTCACTGGGACCTGCCTGTTCTTGTCCCTGATAACCTCTGTGCCTAAATTTTCTTACCATAAACTCACACTACTGGAAGCTTCAAGTTTTATTTTGTTTTACTTATTTTATTTGTATAATTTTAAATTTTATTTTAGATTCAAGGCTGTAAAGGTACAGGTTTGTTACATGGGACCATTGCATGACACTGAGGCTTAGGGTACAAATGATCCCACCCAAGTAGTGAGGGTAGCACCCAGTAGGTAGTTTTTCAGCCTTTGCCCCCCTCAGTGGCCCCTGTGTCTAGTGTTCCCATCTTTATATCCATGTGTACCCAATGTTTACCTCTCATTTATAAGTGAGTACACTTGATCTTGGGTTTTTCGTTGTGTTAATTTGCTTAAGACAATGGCCTCCAGCACATCCATGTTGCTGCAGAGAACATGGTTCTGTTCTTTTTTATAGTATTCCATAGTGTATATCGACCACATTTTCTTTATCCAGTCCACCGTTGATGGGCATCAAGGTTAATTTCATGCCTTTGCTATTGTTAATAGCAGTGTGATAAACATACAAGTAAGTGTATGTATCTTCTTGGTAGAACAATTTGTTATCCTTTGGGTATATACCCAGTAATGAGACTGATGGGTCAAATGATGAAACTTCAAGTTTTAAATCCATATACGTCATATACTTTCAGGCCACTGTGCATTTTCACTCTCTCACTTTGTCATTTCTTCCCATTGTGTTAACTTTGTTAAACTCCTATTCATCATTCAAAACCCTTTTCCAGTATCACCCTTCTAGGATGCCTCTGCAGGGCACTCTTTTTTTTTTTTTTTTTTTTTTTTTT